>MU224050.1:619597-633679 GCA_018584345.1 Thuja plicata | reverse complement strand
AACGGAAAGGAATATTCTTTTTTCCATTGACTATGTTAGCATTGAATATTATGGGGAAGTGGTCAGAACCAATCCTTATAGAAGAGGATAAAGAACAAGAAAATTTAGACAACCAATCAATAGAAAGTTATGCCAAAGTAGTTATAGATAGCAGGTGGATAGATTTTGTTGCAAAGCTTGAGTCGGAAAAGGCATTCAACTAGCCCACCGACAAAGAGGTAGACAGATGGGATACTATGTTGAAGAAGTAGTGAGATTCTTGTTGCTGCAACAACTTATCTTGATCATTTTTGTTTCATCGATGTTTTTTAGTCCTTTTGAAAAGGGTTGTTGTTAGACATCAGATTCTTCAAAGTATTCTAAAGCTTGTTACATCCTTATCATATAAAAGGATTCCAAGACAACTTTGAGAGATATAGGGAGATAGCCATTTTTTGAATCGGTAAGATTATAAAAAATCTGGTATTAGGCCAAGAATTTGAATAGGTGTTTTGAAGTTTATCTTAAATTTAATGAATATCTTGATATCAATACAAATATGAGTTCACGGGAAGATTTTAAATTCTAAATTTGATTGTCTTTGTTCTAAATTTCATATTTTGTTCAAATTGAATAGTTAAGGACTTTTCAATTTATCTATCTGTAAGGTAGATTGTGAGATTGTTTTAGGGTTTCTTTCAAGGAAAGAAATAATTTCCGTAGAATAGTTTCAATGAGATATGAAGTTCTTTACAAATTTGATGATTACATCTATAGAATAAATGTGAAGTGATATGTAAGGCATATTCATTTTCTGCAAAAGTCTACAAGTGTACTTAAGTGAGTGTTTTTGTGAAGGGTTTGTGTATTTAAAATGACTCCATACCCTAGGATAAGGCACTGGTATTTTATGTAGATGGAGTGTGTGACTATTATAATTCATAAAATAGATTTATTCATCGAGTATGTTATGTTTTATTGAGCTAATGAATTAGAGAATTGGTAAACCCACCTGGGTCTATGGACCTAAAAGTGAAGAAGGTAGAAATACATTGTTACTATTTTTATTTTTCTTTCTTGGTTAGTGTTTGGGAATATAATAGAGCATACTTATTCTATAAGTGTTATGAATAAGTAAGAAAATATAACCAATAGATCCTAAAGGAAACCAAAATGAATAGAGAAGGCTTTAAGAAGATTGTCAATAATAGTTGGCCTTATACAGACTGGGAAACTAGTGACTCAGGTGGCACCTCTTGAGGGTTGGTTACGTTATGGAATCCTTGTAAGGTGATGGTCTCTCTGCTTCATTCCTCTAAATATAGTATGATTATCCCTTTTAAAATTGCTAATTTTAGAATCTCCTCAAACTCTATTAATGTATATACTCTAAATTGAAGATCTCAACGGAGATCCTTATGGGATTCTCTCACTTCCTTAAATTTTGGAAAGAAATTTGTCAAATGGATGGTGGGGGGATTTTAACTCTCCTCTCTTTTCCTTAGATAAATATGGGGGTACTAAAGACTTTGATGATAGCATAATCGATCTAGGTGAATTTCTCACAATCACAGGTATGATGGATGTCGACCTCCAGGGTGAAAAGTTCACTTGGTCTAATAGAAGTCAGAGGAAGCATTCAATACAAGTTAGATTGGATAGATTTATTATTTCCTCAAATTGGACAAGTCTTGCAGATTTTTTTCTTACAACTCATCTAGGAACTGGATCTGATGACAATGTCCTCATCTTAGATTGGATGGATGGGAAGAGGGAATTCCCTTCACCCTTTAGGTTCTAAATTATGTTGATTACTCATCCCGACTTATATAGTTTGATCCAGAGTTTATGGAATACTCCTTGTGTTGGCTACCTGATGATCCAAGTCTGCAAAAAAACTTAAAATCATCAAAGACAAGGTTATAGGTTGGAACCAATCCTCCTTTGATAACATATTTTATAGAAAAAATGAAATTTCTAGTGAGCTCAATGATATCCAAGGGAGAATGGAGAAGGGAGAAAATAACATGGATATATGTTAGAAGGAGAGATTTCTTTTGGAAAACTAGATGAGACTTAATAAGAAAGAAGAATTATTTTGGAAACAAAAAATCTAGAATTTAGTGGGTCATAGAGGGAGATAAAAACACTAAATTATTCCATAAATCCACCCTAAAACATAGAAGAAGAAAAAAACTCAGGAAGTTTCAAATGCCAAATGGACTCATTTTGGAGTATGAAGAAGATATTGCTAATGAGGCTATGAATTTTTTTGCAAGTTCCCAAATTAATGCCAGTAATGGATTTTTGGATCCTGATGGTTTTCTTAGTGCCATCTACAATCTAATCACTGAGGAAGATAACAAGAGCCTTTCTAAACAAGTCTCTTTTCAAGAAGTGAAAATTTCATTTTTTTGTTTGGTGCCTTTAAGGCCCCAGGACTTGATGGATTCCCTATTGGTTTGTTCTAGGAGTTATGGGATATAATAGGGGAAGACATATTTAATATGGTGATGGATTTTTTCAAGAACTAGGAAGGTAATAAAGCAACTTAACTCAACCTGGATTGTACTTATATAAAGTCCTTTGAAAGGTTATGGTGAATAGACTTAAGAATTTTCTGGATAAACTTATCTCACATAACCAAAAAGGTTTTGTTAGCAAGAGAAATATTCTTGATGTTGTTATGACCCACGAGATTGTTCACTCTTTGGAAGTCAAAAAAAATATGGTATGATACTGAAACTTGACATATCTAAGGCTTATGATAGAGTTAATTTGAAATTTTCTGTCTTTTGTGCTAAAGAAGTATGGGTTCAAAGGTAATATTTTTAATATGATTATGAACTATGTTACTACCACTATGTAGTCTGTTATGGTCAATGATTCTCCTAGAGGGTTCTTTTCTATGGGGAAAGGTCTTTGATAGGGGGACCCCCTCTCTTCTTACCTTTTCATTATGGTGGTTGAAGTCTCAGGACACAATATAAATAAAATTAGAGACTCCAATACTGTAAGAGGAGTGAGAGATGCTTCCCAACTTCAAACTTTCTCTCATCAACAATTTGTTTCTTTTCCTTTTCAAACTCTCAAGAATAGTTGCTGATAATATTGAAAGAATTAAAAAGACGTTCCTTTGGATTGGTACTAAGGGTAAAACCCATATTAATTTGGTAAAATGGGACAAGGTTTTTACTCCTCAAAAATCATCAAGGTTGGGAATAAAAAGAATAAGACTATTTAACAAGGCTCTTATTTCTAAGGTAGGATACAGAGTAATCTACTATCACGAAATAAAAGTATCTTGGCAATGGGAAATATGATTCCTTTTTATATGAACTGATCTCCTCTATGGGTTCACCTCTTTGGAAAATTATAATCAATGTAACGCATGTTCTTAGGAAAGGAAGCAAGATGGTTATCACAGATGGAAAAATGGAAATATTATGGGATGATATATTGAATTAGGATGAGCCTCTACCCGAAATAAACTCCTTATCTAAAGATAAAGATGGATCACTAGTAAATATGGAACCTTAGAGGATAACTACATTAATTGGAGAGAAGGTGAAGCTAAGTGGAAATATTTCATAAGACAACTGCAACATAGTGATGGTCTCCCACCCAATATCACCAACAAACTTCTAGAAAATATGAGATCTTTATCCCTTATTTTCTTGGGTTTTTATCTCTTCTCCCAATCTAGTTCTTATAGATGGGTCTAGAGATAACACTCTTCTAGTTATTTTTTTTTTATGCTTACTGGGCTATGGAGAAGGTGGAAGAAAATGAACAGTTATGAAGGTATCTTTGGATTCCCAATCTTATCCCTAAAATCAACTTCTTTTGTTGGGTAGTTTCCCACGGGAAGACTATCACTATGAAAATATTAATAGGCATGGGTTTTATCTAGTTAATATATGTTCTCTATGTGAAGGTGACTGTGAAATCATTGGCCATATTTTAATCCATTGCACCTACACAATTGAAGTTTGGAACCCTGTCCTCTCCTCTCTCAATGTGGTTTGGACATTGCCTAATACTATGAGATTTATCATTTATTAATGGATTTTTTTACCTCTCAACCACCCAATTATCAAGAACTTATGGTCTCAGATTATCCCTTTCCTAAATTAGAAAATTTGGAAAGAAATAAACAACATAATTTTTTGGGACCAAACTAGAGCCATCCTTGTCTTGTTTCAGACCATTAAACAAAAAGTTAATGAGAACCTCAATGCTGCTACATTTGGTAAAGGTAAAATGCTCCCTACTCTTCATGATTTGATGATAAAACAAAAATGGAGTATTAACCATAATATTCTTAACATTAAAAGGACTAGCATTTGGATAATAAAGTTCACTACATGGATTCCTCTAGAGATGGGTTGGGTGAAGTATAATGTTGATATTTGTGCTAAAGGAAACCTAGGGATCTCTGCTACTAGAAGACTTATAAGGGGTTCGAATGGGATTTTCATTGAAGGATTTGACAAAAATCTTGGGGTAGGTAATAACAATTATGTTGAATTTATGGCTACCTGGAAAGGTATAAAATGTTTGAAAGACCTAAGTTATCAAAAGTTTGTCTTAGAAGGGGACTTTAAAATGATTATGGATTATTTGTAGGGTAATGTTTGTTTCCCCTAGTACATATCTAGTCATATGGAAGAGTCTAAAATAATTACCTCTACTTTCAATGAATACAATATCCTTCATTCTCTAGGGAGGGTAATAGCTCCATGAATTTTATGGCCAATTGGGGCCTCAATTCTCAATATCGATGT
Source organism: Thuja plicata (assembly GCA_018584345.1). Taxonomy (NCBI): domain Eukaryota; kingdom Viridiplantae; phylum Streptophyta; class Pinopsida; order Cupressales; family Cupressaceae; genus Thuja; species Thuja plicata. The sequence continues at coordinate 628,913 of MU224050.1, read as the reverse complement.
TGTATCTCCTTTGAGAAATTCCCTCAAAGCCTTAAAGGGATTCTATCCAATGTAAGAAAAAACTATTAGAGTGATGCTTCTTCAATACTGGTGGAAGATGATTACTTGCATTGAGTGTTTTATGGTCATTCTAGGTACTCTTGCTATGAAAAACTAATTTGAGTTGCACAGCATGGCTGAGAAGTTTATTTGCACATCTTTGTTTGCTGGGAAAATCTAGTATAAATCTTTCCAAGGAAACGGTTACATGAAGAATATTCAAATTAAAAGTGGGAAGGCAAAAATTTTAGTCATTATGCTAATGGGCAATGTATATCTAAGTGATAATATAAATAAGGCTTCATTTAATCAAAAGTTGATCTTGCGACTCACGTGGGCATTTTTCGCATGGGTCACCACTATTCCTACAATTAGTTTTGGATTATCTAGCATAAAAGAGGGCATATAAATTAAATCGAAACCTATATTAATTATGAGGATAATGAATTTATTGGTAATACTTTAGGCATGGATAATAATGACATTTTTATCTCCTTCCCAAGTGATAAATGTCATTTAAAAACTCTGCAAGATCATTCTTCTATCTATCTGGATACCTGTATGATTAAGAAAGGTGATGATAGAAATTGCAATTGGTTTAAAAGAAGAGGTGATATCTTCTTCTTCAAGAAGCTTCATCACTTGAATAGAAAGAGACACAGAAAGGGGTTTTTATTTTATTATAATTTTAGTTACAGTGGACCTATTGGAATGACAATGAAGGATACTCAAATCATGTTCAAGGAATTTATAATCATGGGTGGGGCTCTTAAGAAAGTAGAGCCAAGGGATTGTAAATAATTAATGCATAATAGAGAGCTTTGGGGTAGTATAGCAGAGTTGGGCTTACCTAGTACATTCAAGCTATGAAAGGGTTTAACAACACCCTTTCCATGAAACTTTTAAATTCTATGCATAAGGGTAATGTGGCTATAGGTAGTAGAACTATGTCATGCCAAAGCTAATATCTAAGGTTATAGGTTTAAAGTATGAAGGGGAAAACTTTGGAAGAAAAAGTGCAGGGATTACACAATTTATATGAAAAAAATCTTTGATAAGGGTGAGAAGTTGGTGATAGTGGCCAATGAAAATGGGTATGAATGCACTTCTCGTCCCCATCCTTATACTCTGGTATGTCTCAATGTTATGAAATACTTTACTTTACAAGGTCATTTTACTACCTATCACGGTTACCATTTTCCTATTTTAAATCATAGTAGGCATGGGGATAAAATTAATATTCCTTTATTCCAATTCTCCTCTCTGAGTAATAGTATTTCTAAAGTTGTGTCTCCTCCCCTACATCAGGGGTTAATTTATGTGTTTTATCAACATTAATTTTATAAATCTACTTTTCATAGTCATTGCATTAACCACCCTCAATTAGAAGCCCAAACAATTCCTGAACCCCCTTATAGCTTTGTCAAAATTGAACTATTGGGTAGTAGCCATCTTTCTAAAAAATCTAACCCTAACCCCAAGGGAAAGAAAAAATAAAAGCTCCTCCACCTCATGTTCCTAAAATATCATGTGAAGAGGCCCACCTTGACACTACCCCAGCTAAAAGGAAAGCCCTAAATAGTAAAACTAACCCACCCAAGTCTAAGAAAGCCAATACTAGAGATAACAAGAGAATCATTTATGTTGATAAATAGGAAAAGGATGAGGTCACTAAACTTCATGAAGGTCATAAAATGGACTCTAACTCTGGTGAATAAAAACTATCTTAAAGGAAAATTTCCTATTGAGGAAGTGGTCCTTGTAACAGACTTTGAATATCGGCCTAAAGACAGTGATACCTCTAATAATTCGAAGGATGAGGAATATGAAAAAGAAAAAAGAAGAGTTGGATGAGAAGGAAGATGAGAAATCCCTAGAGATTAGTGTGAACCTTGATGATTTGGAGGAGATGGTTAATACTTCTTGTAACACTCTTGTTCATCTTGATGAAATGTGTATGAAAACTAATTCCCCAAGTCTTAACTTGGGTTCTGGAAAAGCTAGCAGCATTCTAGACCAGATTAGGGCCCTCCAGGAAAGAGTGGCTAGTCTGGAGAATTCTATCATTGATTCTAATATTTACAAAGATATGTTTAATACTGCTATCTCTTCTCTTTGTAGGTTAATGGGCAGAATTGTGAAGAAGACTAGCATTGGTGTGGTCACTAGCAAGAGGAGGTTGAGGAATAATTCCAATAAGAATAAATAGGAAGACTAGGACAAGGAGGAACCCTAGGGAAAAGTCAATGAGGACTGACATTAGGAAATCAAGGGTCTCTCAAAGGATTTGGAGACTATCTCTAGGTACAATGATATGTAATTTAGGTTTCTTTAGACTTAGCTAGAATGTTTAAGCTTATGCTAATAATATACTTAGACTTTTTGTTTTTTTAATGTGAGCTATGGAAATCAATTATCAAAAGGAACATGATAATAAATCAAATCACTCAATAACTAAATAACTAAGACTACATACATGATTAGACTAAAAAGAAACATAAAAAAAATTAAAAACTAAAGAGTTCAAACCTCCTTAAAATGAATTATGCTCCTTTTTATCTTTGGATTTGTCCATTGATGTGGATGTTCACTCAAGGATGATGCTCCAAGCTTCAAGACTGTGTTCTCCAAAACAACATTATAAGTTTTCATAAAAGATAGGATATATTTGTGAAGGAATGAGGTTCCTTATATAGGAAAATGGACTCAAAATGAGTGGTCAGGATGCAAACCTGAAGAGGGGCTCGGATGCACCTAGAAGAGAGATTAATGAGGGTTGTAAGAGCATTAATGGGCATGTGTAAGAGCATTAGTGAGGCCTTAATGAGGGTCTTTATGAGGCATGGGTGAGGGTGTAAGAGAGAGATTGAGAAGTTTGACTTTGGGAAAGGGGTTGAATTCCTAATCCAAGGATTAGGAATGTTACAAGCTTCAAAGGAGTTTAGGATTAGGGTTAGAGGTTATAAAGGCTTGAGAAGTTTGAATTTGGGATAGAGTTGAATTCCTAATCCAAGGATTAGGAATATGAAAATCTTAGGGAGAGATTAGGATTAGGGTTAGGGTTTAAGAAAGGTGATTAGGGAGATGGTGATGGGAGGAGAGAGAATGAATGGGGGATTTAATTAGCTGATTATGATTAATTATCTAATGAGGAAGGGTCAGCATGTGTGAAGGGGTTGGGTTGAGTTAGAACTCAGGGTTAGGTGGTTGAGATTGGTTAGGTTAGGGGTTAAGGTTATGGAGCCATGTGCTTAAATAGAGTATATTTAACTATTTAAATCACAAGTGGAGGAAAATAAGATAATAAGAATTAAACTAAATGAATAAATACATTCATTCAACCTAATAGGGGAAAAGGGAGTTTAATTAATTATAAGGCCATTGGTTGTCATTTAATAATAAATCATAATATAAATTAATTAGATGAATTAATCAAGCTAGTAGGATAACATAAATCAATTAGGTAATGATTGATTACTTAGTTGATAATGTCCTAGAAGGAACTAAATATGATTAGATATGTTAATCAGATTTAGGTGTCTACATTTTGCCCCTCTTCGACATAGTGTTAAGAATAACACTATTTTGAAGACATTTAAAATAATAAACAATGCAAAGACATGACGTAGGCAACAAAGTTTACCTATAATGATGATTAGGATACAACTACAATAGAATTTGACTAGGGTGCTGCCCCCTCAAGAGGGAGGTAGGGAGAAATAGTGAAGCCCTAACGGTGTCTTGAAAATACTGCAAAGATCGACATGAAAGGGAAAGAAAAAGAAGAAGAGGAGGATGGTACACAATCTGGGATTCAATTTTGCATCAAGGATGATGAGTAGATGTGGAGGAAGGGAGGAGGGATTAGGTATGTGATTATTGTTGGGATGTAGTTTGAGCACTTATTTTTATATAGAAACACTAAATACTATGCCAAGGTTACTAGTAACATGAGGCCTTTTAACTGGTGTTGCAGAGGACTGACACAAAAAATACACGGGGGTTGCCCCAGCATCACACATGACTCCCAGGAAGAACCATGGTTGAAATGACGCTGGAAAAACCCACAAGCAAACAACATTTCCCAAGTCCAGCATGTAAACCCAAACAGATTACCTACATGCAAGGGTCATATATGAATTGTGGCAACCTTGAGGAGGAGAACAACTGAAAGAATCAGGAATGATAATCAAGAGCCAAAAATCAAATGTCAAGATCAAAAATTCAACCAAAAGACACCTTTTTCCAGAGAGATCAACAATATGGGATGATGATTGGATTGATTTGATTTGTGATTACATCTAGGTTGAACAAAAGGAAGGATACATCCTACAAGGACTTGGTGCAGGTGATTGGATTTATGATTGATGAGGCTGGACGAGAAGAAGGATACATCCTACATGGGCCCACTGATGGAGATGTGATTTAGATTTAGGTCAATGTGAGGAAGGATACATCCTTCACAGACCCATTTCCATGGAGATGTCAAGTGTGTATCTGATTGGTGAAAAGATGTGTTGAGATCAAAGTGCTAAACTGAGATTTTATCAAAAGGAACTTGCTGAAGCACAAGATTTAGAAGTGGAACTGGATCACTTTCTGCAAGGAGACTGACCAAGGACATGAGATATGTATAGGTAGGACCGGACTCAAGACTAGACTGACATAGACAAGATATATATAGAGTGAAAGCATAGGAAGCTCAGAGTGAATGGATGAGATGAGGTAGATATGCATGATGTTGCCCCGGTTGAGACAAAGGGCCAAGATAGAGGAATAACAGATTGGGTGCTCTAGATGTGGGAATGATGTTATCCCTAAGAAAACACAAGGATTAGGAAGGATGCATCCAAATGATGATGAGTGGATTGTGAGAAAATCTTGCAACAAGGCTAAGGGTGTGCTTGGATGGGTTGATTGCTACTTGACTTTGGATAGCTGGAAGACGTGGCTAGGATTTGCATGCGATGGTAGGTCATGAGGAGAATTAGGATTGGAATGGGTAGAATTGGATGCATGAGGATAGCCTAGAGATAGATGCCATTGAGAAGGGAAGAAACAAGTGATGGGATATATCAAAGGATGAATTGGAAGATGGAGGAGATGCGGGGGAATGCAGAGAGGAAAGCATTGGATGGAAGGAATTTAGTAGAGGAATGGATGGATAGCTGAAGGAGATGAAATGGAGAGGAGGATTAAGAAATGATAGGTGGGTACGAGAAGGTCTCCAAGGACTATGTCACCAAGGAACATAATGCCCCCACTTAGGATAGGTCATGCATGTGAGAAAGCATTAGGAGGACTTACGATAGGATGGAAGAGAGGTGTTGGTTGTATTTCCTATTTTGGCAGTTTTCCTGGTTCCTTGTCCTGCTCTTTGAGTTCTGATGTGCTCAATTCTGTTATCTCTTGTTCTTTATGCCCTTACCCATGTCAAGTTTTAGGTTTTCAAGTCTAAACTTTTCTCAATTTGTAAAACCCTGAAAACCCTAGGCTATCCAAGTATTAAACGATGAAATTAAACCCTAAGTCATGGCGCTTATGTTTTAGCATTACTTTTTCCATTCACTTAAGGCATGTGTTTTAATTTAAGTCACCTCGTCGCATTACCCCAGCCAAAAATTCCATAAGTCTTCGCGACTTGGCATTTTCCTTCAGTCGCGTGGTCTCGTTCAAAAGTAGAATATTCCTTTTGCCTTCTGAGACTCAGCGATTCCTTTCATGTCGGGTAGTCGCAAGATAATGATGTTATAAAGCTTTATAAATATGGGACCCACTGCTTAGTTGGGTAATCGCAGGATATTTTTAACAGTTATGAAAATGTCTTCAGACTTCACGATTACCTTTTGTCACATTATTGCCAAATGAGTCAAAGTTGACAGTTAAGCAAAGCCTTCAGTCGCGTGGTCTTGAAAAGAAACAACGGTTAAGAAATACTAATGGAGACTACATGACTAACCGTCTATGGTTTACAGTAATGCTTAGTCGGGATGTCGCCAGAACAAGATAATGTTTCAGTTCTCCAGTATACAGTAAATGGACCAATGATTGAGTGACATATGTCATAAGGTGAATGGATGAGAGAAGGTTATCGCATGGTCACCAGAAGGAGGAAAGGGACTCAGCGACAACAAGACTAAGTACTTTCCCTTCAGTCATAGTGTCTGGGAATGATTTAAGGGTATGCCCGAGCACATAGCGATTAAGCGACGGCCGTAGGATGAAGGAATAAGAGGATCTGACGGTGGTCGCAAAGTCTGAGAAGAAAAGTGCCCCAGGGGAAAAGTCCTCCCGACTTGGTGATTAGGGTATGTCACGTAGTCATCAAAAGTGAAAAAAGGGTGCATCTAACCTGTTAAGGTAAAATCAAATGCTCAGGACTTGATTCCTGTGATTGGGCGACTAAGCATTGTTGCATAGTCTTGAAATAGAATATAAACACTCAGCAACAGAAAGATAATCGTAAAAGGTTAAGGGCAACGGTTAGTCGTAGGGTCTCAGAATGAATATGAGTTACTATTAACTGTGCGTGACTATGATTTCAATTGGGTCGCATGATCGCCAGATTGTAACTTGGGTCAGCCAAAGGTAGGAAAGCACATTCTCGCCATGTCTAGAGATGGAACCATGGTTAGTGATAGAGGCCCGTGACAAAGAGACTTAATGCAGTCGTGTCGTCGCCTAATCACAAAATCTAAAAAGCGGCGGTAGTTTTTTTGATGTGACAGTGTAAATCCCCAGCAACCAATCACAGGCTTGTATTTTGATCGCTGTGCAAAGAGGGTAGCTGAGATGTAAGATAGACAATGAATCATAGTGTGACATGTCAGCTCTTTTAAATGTTATATGATTGCTCCGAGGATTCACTTTTCTGAATTTGATTTTCTGTCAAGCTCAAAAACTACGGCTAGGTTTTTATTCAAATTCATAGCATGCTGAATTAATGACAGAACTGATGTTTCTGAATTATGGGTTGTGTACTCTAAATGATAACTATAAGGAGTTGATGGTGCATTCATTCACATTCACCGTGCTTTCAGTTTTCAGAGCTCAAGTTGTTCATTTTGTAGAAAAGAGAAATATTTTGCTCAGCTTGCAGTGTTTCCAGAATTGATAAAAGAGTTCTAAATTTTAGGAATTTGTGCTCAGAACAGTCAATTGATTTCAGGAATAGATTTGTTTCAATATCGGTTAGGGAGAAGGAGATTCAGAGTGTTGTAAATATGAGCGGAGCTGTGAGTGTTTCTTCAACAAGTGGAGGTAGTGAAGAGGAACAAAAAGGAAAAGCAAGTTTCTCTGATGAGTTTCTCCGTCTCCTACCAGGTTCAACGCAGAATAAGAAGGCTAATGCAAGTGTCCTCTTGGATGAATACAAAGATATTCGAGATGCTATGACTCTAGGGACAACAGGTTTCTCCCTTTTTAATTACTTCTATAAAAATTCTGATAAGCCTATCCCAGTATCAAACCCTTGGAAATGTGGTTTAGCTAGATTGCTTGTTCCTGATGTCTTCCTTGATGTAGACCTATTTTTAGACCTCACCAATCACTATGATGTCCTGAAAAAGACCATCAAAAGGGATGATGGCACTACCCTGCTAATATTAAACAGGAACTCATTCATGCAAGCCTTTGGCTTATTTAGCGCTATGTCTACTAAAATTGACATGACAAAGCAGGAGAAGAGGTATAGTTCAAAGCCTGGTATTGCTAAAGGCTTATTGAAGAAACACATGTTGAAAGAAGTGAAGAATTACTTAGATCCTATGAAAGAGCCTAATCCATATTCTTATAAGGATCTACACTTCTACATTAAGTATAATGCTTATGCCCTATGTAGAGTGCTAGGGATAGATGGAAATGCAAAGAAAATCAATGCTGGCATCTTAATGATGGTACTAGACTTGCAAGAGGTTCATTCAAGCACCAGCTATGATTACATACAACATGTAATTGATGAAATGCATGAGGGTTTCGTTGCAACCAAGAAAAGACTAAAGAACCCCAAGGAGAAGGAGCCTAAATTCTTGCATTATTCAGTCCTAATGCACCTCCTTTTACACTTTAATTTTGTGATCATGGATGTTCATAATCTGACTCCTCAGAGATTCTATCAAACAGCACCAAATACTTTCCATTTTTTGGTCAGGTTTTGGAATTATACTTCTAGGGAGTGTGACTACTGTGCTTTCCAAAATTGGATTGTATATCCAATTTTACAGAGTTTGGGGACAAGCAGGACTAGAGTCCCATTGAAGATTATACAACTGCTTAGGCCCTGTGATTATACAGATAATTGGCCTTGAAATCATAACTGGGGTGATTTCTTCTTGGAGGAGAACTACACCATTATCAGGGTATATGGGTGTATTCATCCACCCCATTTATTACCATATCATGTGCCTGCAAGAGTAGCTGCAATGGAATTCATATGGAAACTGATGTTAACAGATAATGAGCACTTTGCACTGCACAAAAAGGGGACTATAACCCCTAGGCAGTTCAAAATTTCCAACTTTACAATTGGTAAGAATGTCATTGATGAAGTGGGTCAATGGTTGGAAAAGTATAGAATGGGGGTAGCCCCTTATAGATACATTGACCCAAAGGGCTTCATGGCAAGGGTTAGGAAACTGTATACTCCTACCATCCCTAATACCAATGTTCACTGTGAGTGCATTGAAAAAGATGCAACAAGGAACATCTTGGATGAAGATGACATCCACATAAGAAGACTAAGAATCCAGGAGTTTCTAAAACTGGAGAAATAGATAAAGAGAAATGGGTTGTCCTTTGTGGGTTTTTACCCTGACCTCCCATATTTTGATAGGATTAAGGCCATGATAGACAACTATTATGTGCTTGTAGAGCAACTGGATACAGTCCTGGACAAGAAAGGTGCTCAAACACCTGAACACTCAGAATCAGAGTATGATAGTGGTGATGATAGTGATTATGCACGTCCTCCCATGTCTCCTACACCACAACAAGCCTCAAAGAAAGAAATGGCTGAGATTCCACAGTTGTAGGGAGCAGAAGGGCACATTGTAGATCTAACAGTTGCTACATAGCCAGATGATGTAGAGGAGCCTGCTGCAAAGAGGCAAAAATTGGAATTTGGGAAACCTTCAGTGGAAGGAAAAAGAAAGGAAAAAGACAAGGCTAAGGCCTTAGTACCTGGCACTAGGTTATATGACCATAACCTAAGAAAAGTAATCAGGGAAGGCAAGAAGCAACGGCCTGACCTAGAAGATGAAGTTGAAATACCACTCAGGGC
>MU224050.1:594276-616835 GCA_018584345.1 Thuja plicata | reverse complement strand
CTGCCTGAGTATATGTGGAGCTCAAAAATGAAGAAGGACCTTATCCAATCCTTAGCAATTAGGCTTTTCTTATCTCTGAATCAGTATTAGAAGGCATGGTGTTCAAGTAGTTATTTCAAGCACTGTGGTTCATACAAGAAAAATCCATAACAAGAGGATAACAAGAGGATGACGGAATTGAATGAAAGATAGGATGAAGGGTGGATAAGGGAGGAAGATAGTGTAGAAGGATAGATGGAAGGAAGGATGGGTGGATAAAAGGATAGGTGGATAAAGATGGGAGATGGGAGATGGATTTCAAGAGATGTCCAAAAGCATGTAGCTATGGTGGCCTATATATCTCGTATCAAGATCCAGAGGAGGATGGAGGAAGTGAAAAGGAAAAGATAGGATATGGATTGTAGATGAATGTTGGCCAGAAGGCACTGCCCCCAAGTGTGAAGAGAAACTAGATTGAGGAACTATGCATGATGCTTGTTTACCAGGTTTTCATTATGGTACTTGTCCAAGGTGCTTGTTTGCCAAGTTTTCACCAATGTATGAATGTATTTTTCTTTCTCTTTCTTTTTTTTGCTATTTTTTCTTTTCTTTCTAATTTTTGTTTTTTCTGGTTTTTCTACTTTAGGTATTGATCATGATATGTTGGTACAACTTTATGTGGGATGAGTTACTTAAGAAAATGTATGTATGAGATAGTTAGGCCAGGGGAGATATGTGGGATAGGGGATATGATAGTTGGAAGTATTCAGATAAAATGATGGAAAGTGAGTGGGATAGGGAGATGCTGTCAGGATCAACATTGGCACATGTTGTGAGGGATGTGGGAAGAGTGAATGTGAAGCTGATGGTATGTGTAAATGCAATGTAGGAATCATGGTAGGAAGTTGTGGGACATAAGGACCCAAAATAGATTTTGAAGATGGAGGAGAGGAATATTCAACTAGAGGCTTAGTAACCTCGAATGCCACAATGGAATGTAGTGCATTCTTTGATTGGATTTTCTTTTGCTAGAGAATGTCATTTGAAGTCGACATGACAATATTTAGATTGCAGATCTGTAGCTTTATGCATTGGTGATTTGGCATCCAAATTACATTGAGTATAATTGGAAGAGATATCAGAACTTGCATGAGATGGAGGAAATTTGGATGGATTGGTGGAGGTAGGATGGTGGATGGGGCGCAAGGGTATGTGCCTTTGTTGTTCCTGATTGGGAATGTAACTGGTGAGATTTTTTATTTGGGATTGATGGATGAAGGAAGGAGTGGGATGAGATGTGGGATGAGATTGTGGGACATAGGGGTCCAAAATGGATTGAGAGGATGAAGGAAGAATATGGTAGGTTGTCTTAGGTTGCGAGGATGGAGGAGGGATGGCATTACATTCTTTAGAGGCATGATATGAAGATGTGATGGAGGGTTGAAAGCACTCTTGAATTTTGCATTATTTGTACCAACATTTTTGGAAGAAGGGCCTCTAGGTGCATAACCAATACCATAAGATCATGGATGTCTTTTAACCTAAATGGGCTCTAGGGTACCTTTCTCATTTATGCATTTGCCTTTACCTTGATAATTCCATTTCTTTAGCATTTGAGTAAAGGTAGGATACTTTTCAATGAAGGAACAAGATGTGAGTCCATTATCAAGTGGATGGCAAATGGTAGAGATGTAACTAATTTCTTTTGTTTTAAGTGGACCACCGTAGATGAATGTGAGTGGACCAAGGTGATGGAGTAATGATGGTGGGATAGTTGGAATTGGAGGTGATAAAGGTATATGAAGTGAAGGTGATGGGATGTTGTGATCTTGGCTCAAATGGGGGAATAGATCTTGAGATGGCATAGATAGAACGGGAGGATCTTACTTTGAAGGACTAGATGGTAATGGAAAATGAGGTGCAGTTGATGGATCAAGACAATTTTCATTTAAGTCAAAAGATATTTCAACATGATTTTGGATAAGATCTTGACATGATTGGATTGGTGTGGATGGATTGATAGGGGATATATGTATAGATTCTTCAAATAAGTTGGATGGATGGATGGATTCTGCAAATGGGTTGGATGAATGAATGAGAGATTCTTCAAATGGGTTGTATGGAGGGATGGTTGATTTTGTTAGAGAGGGAAGAAGGTTGGATGTGTGAGGTTCATTGAATGGGATGTTGATAGTGCCAGGAGGAGATGGGGATGAAGATTAGATGAATTCAATGGATGAGGGGACTTCAATGAAGCTAGGAGATGGAAGAGGATAAAAAAGTATGAGATCTAGAAGGGAAATAATAGGTATGGGAGATGGAAGAGGAATTTTGGGTCTAAGGGGTGGAAGAGGATCAATAAGTATGAGATTCAGAAGGGAAATGATAGGTACAGGATATGGAAGAGGAATGTTGGGTGCGAGAGATGTAAGGGCTTCATCACTAGTGTTTTCCCATGAGGGAGTGATATGACGTGACTCTTTAAGAGATGGATATTCTATTGGCTTCCTTGTGAAACTCCTTGGAGACTTACGTATCGGAGATGGAGGATCCATAGGTGTAGATGGTGGGAAGTTAGGGTAGTCCACATATGAAGATGTGGCAATGTATTGTGAACTTGTATGGTTGAATGATGGTGTAGAAATGGGTGTAGGAGATGGTATGGCTAGATACCTCACATAGGTAAGCATGCAGGTATCTTTTGAACTGAATTGACTAATAGGTGGAGGGATGGATCGGTACATACCATATAAAGTGGATTGAGGTATGTAGGTGGGTTGAAAAAGGGGATTTTTGTTAATGTAGGTAGGAATGGGAGATGGTAGATTTGAATATGATGTGGTAGATGGATAGGATAAAGTGGGTGATGGAGGAGAAATATTATGAGGAATTTGCTGATGGATTGGAGGAAATGGAGGACTAGGATTAGGGATTTGAACATGGGTTGGAGGATAATGAGATGGTGGATTAGGATTAGGGATGTAGCTAGTAGGGTTATTGTGGAAAGATAGAGTTTGAGGCATGACTGTTGGATAAGATGGAGGCATGAATGTATAGGAAGGAGATGTGGATGAAGGATAAGATGGATTTCTCTTGTCAAAGGTAGGATAAAGAGTGTTGGTGGGTAGATATGGAGACATGTTGGGGTAGTGTGGAGGAACAACTAGAGTTTGGATGGTATTTGGAGCAATCTTGCTAGGGTTTTCAAAATACGTATCATGATCAACAAGACTCTCATCATCACTGGAATAGGATAAAGACATGAAGGGGTAGGATGGAGGAACGACTGGATTTTGGATGGTATTTGGAGAAATCTTGCTAAGGTTGTCAAAATACACATCATGATCAACAAGACTCTCATAATCACTGGAATAGGATAAAGAAAATGAAGAGATATGAAAACTAGACTCATCATAATAGATGTGTGACATGACGTTGTGCAGATGATTTGAATAGGGAGGAATGATGAAGATAGATGGAGTACTTAAGCTTAGTTTAGGATTTAGATTAAACTCAGGATAGAGGGAAGGACTGACTCTAAAGAAGATGGAAAGGGGATGCGGGATGGAAAAGATAGCCCTGTTGGTCTACGATATGGGGAGAAGTGGATAATTGGATGACACTAGAAGAAACTGACACTAGCTGAGATTAAGGACACGATTATGAACCTAGGATGAAAATTTAGAGGCTTGGGTGAACAACTTGGTGATATGCCAGATTGTCGTAGTGCTCAAAGTGAATGAAGTCACAGTTTGTGTGGAATTTATGAATGAAGCAAACAATCCTATAATTGTATTGGACCTTTTCATACTCTCCACATGTATGGTTCTCTTTCTCAATGGATTCAATGATATGCTAATATTTCTTGGCCTCTCTAGTCGTGTTCTTCTATTCTCTGCATATGGGAGGCAAATGAGGCTTCACTTTCTTCTATTTTATGGAATAAGACATGAGCTCAATTTGATACTATTTAGGATGAGGCAGTGACTACGAAAAGTATGCATTGGATGCTTTTTGTAACAAAGGATGTGTTCAGGATTAGAATTGTCACCCTAACTCAGGCATTAGCGCTACATGACAATTCCATCCTAACAATGGAAACCTCTCCTAGCTGTGGGTAGACTATGAATGAAGAGGAATCTCTGGATTCTAGGTTGGTTCCTATAAAATATGGGATATCACTCTCCTGATTTGTAATTGTGTATATGGAAAAGAGAGAAAATTTTAAAACTGAATGGGAAATGGGGTGATACACCAAGAATGAATTCAGATTTCTGATGAGAAGAAAAAAATAGTAACTCCAACTCACATATCAAAAGTTTGACCCTTCAAATCTCTAATCAACATATAGGTTAACAGAGCTTACTACTAGGGTTAAACCACAAATAGCTTAGATAGTTCACAAACATACATTTTCCATACAAGGTTTTAAATAACTGATCACCTTAAAAAGGAGTTTAGAAACACTCACTTCTCTTGGATAAAAATGAAAACAACACTTGCAAAGAAAGATGAAATAGGATTATAGAATCAAAAATCCACATGTATGAGCCAAAAATATCTGTTTTATTCTTCACCAAAATCTGATAGAATGTGATTGCAAACAGGAATTCAAGGCATCAAGGAACAATGAGTTCACTTTTAACCTTTCCTCCAATATCTGCAACTTGAAGGATACAAAAATGAAAGACACGCAGCTATAGGAATAGTAGAAATTCACAAAGCTCAATCTCCACAAAATTTGATCCCCCTTCAAACATGGAGATTCTTTCCCTAAATAGAAAACATGGCTTAATTTCTAAATCTTCTTCCCTCCAAAACCATCTTACCATAAGTAAGACATTAAACCCATAATTAACTCCCCCAAATCTGTCCTAAATAATAGCACCCCTAAGGTCTATTAACATGATACATCTTATTTGCTAAATCCATCAACCTAATTTGAATACATGATATCCAAACCCTAAAACCCTACTTAGGAAATCAAGCGGGGACATAACCCTAACCAGTACTCAGCATCATCACCACACATAGACTCTGTGGAAACCACACCTGAGCATTGGAGGTAACCGTAGTTTGTTTCGAATTGGATGTCGATATGACCATCTTTAAAGAAAAGACAGTTTGCAAATGTCATGGCACTTAAAAGTACCAATGTGGCTTTGTAGAAGGGATGTCGATGCACTGGCACTGACATAGCTTTTACTTCATCTGTCTGCGGACTTCAATTTTGATTAAAACACATTGCATTTGTTCATCGATTCACTTTGCATCTTAGGGTTTCCTGTTGTAATGCCGCCATGTTGGTTTCGAAACCATGATCTTGCAATGAAATCTGCCATGTTCTATGGGAAAGAACTTCTATTTTGAGTTCTTAGTAGGAAGGAAAAGATGTATTTTTGCTTGCCATAACACATGGCATCTTTTTCTCTGAGTTTTTCTTCAAAGACCGCGGCTTTTGATCTATTGTTTGCTTGAACATGGCCCCAACTGTAAGTTCACTTTGTACTTGTTTAATGTTGAGATGCTTTGCTAATATTATGCCATAATACATGGCACTAAATAATGATTTGCAACTTAGTCTTTTCACCTCCACCGCGGGTTTTGAACTTGCAGTGTATAATGAAGACTTGGGCTCTCTGCTTGTAACCACCACCACTGCATTTTGAAAGCTATCACCACTCCCACCTTGGAATGGTTTGGAGCTGTGGCTGAGGTGTCAAGCCCATGAACTCTTGATTATGAACTGGGGATGTCCTAGCCACAGCTTCAGGACTCATCCCCAGTGGGCCATGTAACATGGAACTACACCACTGCATTTTACCCCGAGCTAGAGATATTGGGAAAATTCCTTAGCCACAACTTCAGACTTATCCCCAGTTTGTAGCGTGACCATAAAGAACCACCACTGTTGTCTTTCCATCAAACCCGCAGGTAACAGACCAACTTATGAATGTTTTTTTATGTGACCATCATGCAGTTTTTTTTGGAACCGTGACTCCCTTCAGCATTTTCAAAAAAATGGAGCTTTATGACTGAAAGATGGAGTTGATACATTTGTTTTTTTCCTAGCTTCATGACATATTTCAGTCATAAGCTTCACATTTTTTCATGCGATTTGCTACAAACATAATATGAGAACATGAAGACACATCTCTTGGCATAAACAGATAAGTTGACTCCTTATGTTGTTTGTTAATTCTCTTCTCTTTCTACAATAATATGATCTTCATTTACTATATATTGGTACTCTATTTGATGTTTGACTATATATCTTTAAATCCTTGTCCACTGCTGACCTATCATTTGCTTGTTTACGAGCCCATGAACCTTGGATTTGCTCAATGTCAAAGGTCACTATTTGATGTCTTTTTGATGTATGTTGGTATCTATTTGATGCTCGACTGTAGTTACTTGCATTACTTTAAAACCACCACACACAGCTCTGCACTTGGAATTGCCGATTTGATGCTTGTCTCCATTTTGAATAGAACCATGGGATTTACTCTGTTTTAATGTTTTAATAAAAACATTATTACTGTTGTCTTCAAATACCAGTAATTAACAAGCACAATATATGCTTCTCTGTTTAATGACATTCCATTGTTTGAAAAAGAAACATACATAAGATATAAACCGTAACATTATGTTAAAAACACTATGAATTCACAATCTTTATGCAATACCGAGAATCTATGTTTGATGCTTGAATCCATTGTTCAATAAAAGAACATACATAAGATATAAACTGTAATATATATGTTAAGAAACACATTAGCTCATAGTTTTTCTGATAGTATCAAGCATCTTTGTTTAGCATTTAAAACACAAACATGTTGTTGTTCTTTAATGTAGAAATACACTATTTCTTTCTTGAAGTATTTAGGGAAGAAAAAACCCATGGGGTTCGAGCATGGGCTTGTGACCTCCATGAATTTTACTTAAACCCATTCTGCATATTCAATTTTATCAATGTTACATGCTCTGTTCTGTTATCAAGAATGTTTATCTTTTCCAAAACATCTATATGAGATGTGAACTTTGCAAAAAGAAATTGTCTCAATGAGTTTGTCTAAAATAGATTATGTATTGTAATATTCCAGCATGATCAAGAATTTTTTGAAAAAATGTAGCTTATGGATATCTTGTCATACCTTTCCATTATGTTTGTTCTCTGTATGTGCACACTCATGCTGATTTAGTGAACTTTTACAAATGTATAGCAGCTAGATATATGTGAAGAAATACTTACTGTAACAACACTTTCACATTTTTCATCAATTGCATAAAAATAGTGAATTTTCAGAGTCTTTCAATTCTGTAATTCATTAGCTTTCTTCGTTCATGTCCTTTCTGTAGCATCTTTGACTTCTTCAAGTGTCTGCATCTCATCCTTCTTATGTACATGATCAAAAACTTTCTGAGATATCAACCATCCCTTTTTGCATATAATGCCTCATGTGAAGTTTGAGCACGGGCTTGTGACATTCATTGCATTATTTTTTGTTGTTTCCCGCATTTAGTTATAGATACCTGTCCACTTGCACACAAAATAACACTCAATTTATTAGGTAATCAAATCATATACACTAGTCAATGTTTGTGATTGAATATAAGATAACATTCACTCATGAATACTGGTTGGTTTGTGTTATTTGATGAACTCATAGGTTGATCTAATCATGAAAAAGGTTTCTCAGATTGTAATACTAAGTCCCTTTCATTCAGATATCTGATTGTATTGAGGAGAACATGTATCAGAGTGATCATACATAGAAAAAGGTTTCATGTTTAGAACAAGTCCCTTTAATACTATTCTTCAGATATTATGGATGAATGTTTTCTCATTGCATTGATTTCATTAGATTAATATGCAGTTTTCAAAAAGATTGATTGTGTGTTGTTTATGTTCCATGTATTGCTTAGATCCAACTAGATCTAACATATTTTTTGCCATGTTGCAGGTAAACCCTAAGAAGACCTATATGCAGATGAAGATGGACTATGAAGACCTAGGACCTGAAATGCAACCAGCCATGAAGACCTAATATGCAAGCATTGAAAACCAACCAACAGGCAATGCATGGGACCTCTACTCCATACTTTCAATTATGCCTTTAATTATGCAATGTACTATTGTTGACATGAAAAAGAAAGATGAAATAACATTTGTATAATACATTTAGCTTGAATGCACAATGTAATTGATCAGAATTCTAATTTAGAAATTTTGGAATGTGATCAATTCTTAGAGTACAAAATGACATTTTTCTGAAAATGAATGTAATTATGAAATGTTGATTAATAATACCTAAAGGATAATATTAATGGGACCTCTAAAATGCAATCTCTTCCTGTTTATGATAATTTGATGCATGCTAAAAATTAGGATAACAGGATGATCTTAGGAATTTTGAGCAAATAGGCTTGCAAGAGACAAGGCAACCTTGCAAGAAGCATAAAAATGTTGATCTCTTTGCCAAAAGGACTACAAAAATTTTATATTGTGTATGTTCAAGATCTATTTTTCACAAGGTTTGTAATGTTACATGAACATACAAGAAATTCTACCTAAGGATTTGGTTAGCTTTAAAACCTTTGCTTTCATATGTAGTCACACACTAGAGAGATAATCAGAATACCACCATCACCAAGCATGTAGCTCCAGTCATGATGCCATATTATCTGACTCCAAAAGCTCAAGGTGGCACAAATGTGCAAGTTTCTTAGGGAATTTACTATCTTCCTTGTCCAGTCATTTATCAAGCTTACGGAGGTGAATAGGTACGTTTCTATTTTATTAGTTGCTAGTGATTTTGTGTAGTCCTCGCAATTGGTTTGTAAGATGTGACTCACTTAAGAGCCTAGTTTGACCATACCAAAATGTTGGGGAGTTCATCCAGAATGGACTACCATCGAACACGACCTGCTCAATCTTGAAAGGATATATATAGACTTTGGTTCCACCTTATTTCTATACCGACTAAAGGATTTACCGGTTGAGGTCATTCTCTAAAAGGATGCGTGCTTCTTCTAGACAGGCCCCTTTAAGAAAATTTGAAAAGTTTGAACGGTCACAATAACCTTTCTCTTGAACCAATGACCATGAAAGCTAGTGGGAGAGGATAATTCATGAAGTGAGGTTGCATTCTACAAAAGTTCATGCAAGTGCACCAAAGATGCAAGACACATGATTAATTCCTTACTAAGTTAGGCAATGTTCTTGTTCTTTTTATGAGGACCAAAGTGAGATGTTGTTTTCCTTGTTCAATTGTATTTATGCTTTCAAGATTGAGTTCATTTGAGTTGTTCAATTTGTTAGAACCCGATAGTAAATGTGTGATTGCTTTGTTTAGTTTTAAAACCCAAAACAAGATCGTCGATAGCTTGTTCAATTTTAAACCCAAAAAGAGATGTTTGATAACTTGTTTAGTTTTAAATCCAAAATGAGATAGTCGATAGCTTGTTCAATTTTAAACCCAAAAGGATATGTTCGATAGCTTGTTTAGTTTTAAATCCAAAATGACATGTGTGATTTCCTTCTTCAATTTTGGGATCCAAAATGAAATGTGTGATATCTTGGTTCAATTCCTTGTGCATTCAAGATTGGGTGTGATTTGATTAAGTTAGTGCAGAAAAGAAAGGGGTACTTTGAACGTGTTCACCTAATTTTTTAATGAGGAATCTGATGAAATTGATTTCAAATATGAATACCCCTCTAATTCAGATTTCCATCACTTTTTGAATCGTCAAAAATGGAGCTCGTATGCAAAAGTTATGAGTGTTTCTGTGAGAGTGCCTCCTTATAGATTTGAAAGGGTGATTGATGATGTCATCCACCTGCATGATTAAATTTGATGTGTTGTTGACCGTCATAGAAAGTGAATAACATTGTAAAAGGATGGTCGAATGGCCATCATATTTAGGCTAGTGATTTTATCTACGAGGCAAAAAAAAAGAGCCCCTCTAGTGATTGGGCACTGACTATGTACATGCGTGGTAGATGGATTGCCACGTGAAATTTTTTTATTGGTCTATGTGTTTGGAGGGCTATTTTTAGAGCCGCTAGGGGTGGGATGATGGTGTTTAGTGGAGGAAGAGTGGAAAAGTGGAATGGAAAGGGAAGCTATTCAGGGATGGGAGGAGATACGCAGGGTGAGTAGAGGGATCATGTAGGGGTGTAGAGATGAGATGCTCTACATGGAGGGAGGGAGCAGAAGAGGTTTTGTGGGGGTTTGAGGAAAGGAGGAAGTAGGGTTAGATCTAGATTGGTGGTTTTGTTTGTTCATAGAGTTTTTTAAAAAATTGGTGGGATTGGGATTGGGATTGGGATTGAGGGGATTGTTTATTTCAACTGCGTAGAAAATATGTGGCATTGTAATGGGGTGAAGTTGAATAATGGGAAGAGCACAGAAGGAGGTGGAGAAATGAAAAATATGAATGTGAAGTGGGGAACATGTGATGAATTATTGTTGGGAAGCACAGTGCAGAGATATGGTACATAGAATTGGGACTTAGTCACTAAACGAATGCAGGCCATGCTTCCCTACATTTTGTCCTTGCCTGAGGTTTGTAAGGCAAAGTATGATGTGTTGCAAGGATGATTTGAGTGTAGTGGGATTTCATGGTTAGAGGAGCTCCGACAGCTTAGGGTTGCACAGTTGCGGAGGGAGTACTGAGTTGCACGTGGGTAGAGGTGGGCACTGGCACATCGAAGGGCAAAGGGTTGAGGTTGTGCAGTGGAGGAGGGTGGTTGCAGTGTAGGGAGGAGAATTTGGGCTGCACACGGTGGGAGGAGAAGCTAGGTTGCACGCGAGGAGGGAAGCAATGCAAGCGGAGGTAGGTGGGAAATTTTGGTATAATTTGAAAACAATTTAAGGTAGTAAAGTGTGACAATGTCAACACTAAATGGTGAATGAAAAATTGGTCACTAGGAGGTATGCAGAATCCCACTGTAGATGTATATGCTTTGCAGACATTTAGACAAAATTTCTAGTGTATGAGATGATTTTTTAACTAGTAGTGTTCATGGTTTCTATCACAACAAGATTAAAATTTTATAAATATATTCATGACACAATTATCATAGTGTTTTCTAATGTTTGTTCATGAGCGCTATGTTTTTCAAATGTCTACAAATTTTGCAGCCAATTTAAGAAAAAAGTCAGAGAGTTGAAACTAAACAGAGTTTCTCTACATTAAGAAGTTGAAACTTACAAATATCTCTATTTTATTAAAACCATTGACGCCAAAGATAAAGTTTTTTTTATCTAATGACTAAGTAAGGAACCTGTATATAATATTCATGAAGCACTTGCCACCTTAAAGATCCTCTTTTACAACTCCTATTAGTTTTAGCTTGCGTAGTTCACCCCCTTGCTCTTTGTTTCTTTCCTGATAATGATGTGGAGAGGTAGCAAGTTTTGGGCAGAGAAGTTAGAGGCAAGAGGTGGGTGAGTGGAGGGCTACTCAGGTGTAAGGGAGGTGAGTGGCGCGGGGAAGAGGAGTAGGTAGTTTGGGGTAGTTATGCAAGTGGGTAGCACTTTGGGTGAAGGGGAGAAAAAGGGATGTGTGGTGGGGGTGGTGTTGTGGGGATTTAGTCCCACATGCCCACGGCTTTAAACAAACAATTTTATTTTATACAAACTTAAACACACTATAAATAAATGCAAACAAATTTGATCGTGGTGGGGCATAGGCGAGTTTATAGTCATTTTGACTAGAAACAATGATCCAGACATGATGATGGAGCTCGTTTTGAGCCAAGATGCTCCTTGAACCTGAAAGGTCAAAAACTCACAAAAACTCGAGAAAACATGTAAGAAGATTAGTAAGGACCTGTGAAGTGGGTCCCACTGGGTGTGCTAGAATGTGAGCTATGGAAATCAGTTATCAAAAAGAACACGATGATAAATCAAAGGACTCAATAACTAAATAAGAAATACTACATACATGATTGGACTAAAAAGGAACATAAAACAATTAAAAAACTAAAGAGTGCCAACTTCCTTAAAACAAATTATGCTCCTTTTGATCTTTGGATTTGTCCATTGATGTGGATGTGTGCTCAAGGATGATGCTCCAAGCTTCAATACTTTGTTCTCCTAAACAACATTATAAGTTTGCATAAACGATGGGATATATTTGTGAAGGAATAAGGTTCCTTATATAGGAAAATGGACTCAGAATGAGTGGTCAAGATGGAAACCCAAAGAGGGGCTTGGATGCATCTAGAAGAGAGAACAAGGATTGTGATTCTTTAAGTGCCTCCCATTGTGACAAGTTTCACAAGGAGAGAGGATGTCAGGGGATGAGGAAAGTGACCATTTTGGTCCATGTGCAAAGGGATTAGAGAAGACTCTTAGGGATAGGGTGAGTAATGAGGGTTTTAAGAGCATTAACGGGCATGTGTAAAAGCATTAATGAGGGTCTTTATGAGGCATGGTTGAGGTTATAAGAGAGAGCTTGAGAAGTTTGATTTTGGGAAAAGGGGCTGAATTCCTAATCCAAGGATTAGGAATGTGACAAGCTTAGGGAGAGATTGGGATTAGGGTTAGGGTTTAAGATAGGTGATTAGGGAGATGGTGATGGGAGGAGAGAGAATGAGTGGAGGCGTTAATTAGCTAATTAGGGTTAATTAGCTAATAAGGAAGGGTTAGCATGTGTGAAGGGGTTTGTTTGAGTTAGAACTCAGGGTTAGGTGGTTGAGATTGGTTAGGTTAGGGGTTGAGGTTATGGATCCATGTGCTTAAATAGAATATATTTAACTATTTAAATCACAAGGGGAGGAAAAGAGGATAATATGAATTAAACTAAACAAATAAATACATTCATTCAACCTAATAGGGGAAAAGGGGGTTTAATTAATTATTAGGTCATTGGTTGACATTTAATAATAAATCAGACTATAGCTTAATTAGATGAGTTAATCAAGCTAGTAGGATAACATAAATCAATTAGGTAATGACTGATTAATTAGTTGATAATGTCCTAGAAGGAACTAAAGTGATTAGATATGTTAATCAGATTTAGGTGTCTACAATTAAGTTTTTACAATACTTTGATTAGTATGAACTGGGAATCTGCAATTCCTACTATAAGCCAGAATAAATTTTACTTCTATTTTACTAAGATGATGAAAGGCAGTAGTATAAAGTATAGTGATACTAGTGTTATCTTAGGAAAAGTGGATAGAACTAAACTATTTGTTTTGATTAATTTTACTTAGTGTTGGATTTTGGTAGCTTTTAGTTGTAATGACCCGAACCCTGGTCCTATCTGATGTGTTGTAATGTGATTTTCTATTATTTGGGTTCAGGGCCCTCTCCTTGCCAACTTAATAAAAAACAAAAAAATCAAAGATGAGAATATAAGGATGATATGTATCAAAAACTAAAAATTTACATCAGATATCTAGGTAAGCATAGGTAAATATATGACAAAAATTTAGACAAAAGGAATATCTATATGTTGTTTATCTACCTAGCCAAGTTGCCCCTCCATCCATCTGATTTCTTCCCTTTCTTATATATACCTTAGATATGGGTGACTGAAGACCTGTGCTACAAGAAATTTTGGAATATGTGGTTGTGCCTCTCTTTGTCTTTTCTCTCTAAGTTGGACCCTCATAAAATTGTTGAAGGAAATCTCAAATTAAGTCCTTTCAACATTGCTCCTTTACCATGTAAAACCATGGATGATTTCCCACATGAAAACCCAAACAGTCCCATATTAAAGAATTCTTTCAAATTTCCTTCTAGAGAGTCTTAGTGCTACAATAACCTGCATATCAACCTTATAAAAAATGATTCTCCTCAGATACTCCATAAGTGCCCTACTCCTACTATTAAATACATTGTCATTTTTATATTTCTATATAATCCAAAGAAAAAAAGGATGAAAAGAAATTGCAATCCTTTCTTAACCCTTGAATAGAGATAAAAATAATATCCTAAATGTCCAAGTTATCCTCAAAAAAGAGACCAAAAGAACCCCATACTTCCTTAACAAATAAACATTCAAAAAAGACATGCTTAACAACTCAAGAACTTTACAAGAGGTGCAAATGCAAAAATCACCATCAGGCTTCATAAAATTTAACCTGTGTAACAAGAGGCACCAAGGGAAAAAAATCTTAGCCTCAATAAGCCTACCCCAAATGTTATTACAAACATTTTTCCATGAAGAAACATCAAAATCCAACTGCCAACACATATTAAGATGGGAGAAAATGGCCTCAATATCAACAAGGTATTTATAGCTAAGCTTAGCTTTAAAAATATGAAGCAAGGAGCCATTCGACCATTTAAACTGCAAAAATGAATCTGCTAGGTTCTGGACTAGGTTGAGGGAATGTGAAATATGAGGGATAGTTCTTTCCAAGAGATCAACTGCCCATCTTTTAGTATATATTGAAACCATTTGGATGCCTTTAGTGGCCCACACTTTAGCAGAATATCTATAGATCGGTGCCAAGGGTTTTTACTTGTGCCTAAGGGTCCACCATACAAATCTATTTTTGTATACTTTGACAATGTCCTTGAAGATTTTTTTATTGGTAATCAACTGCTTCAATAAGTCTCACGCCTTCCAAATGAACTTAAAGACTGGAGACTTATCTGGTTTGACATTAAAATTGTCTGTGCGATATCACTAATAGATGGTTACTTAGATAATAACGCCCTTTATTAGGCACATATCTAGAGATTTTGTGCCTTATCAAAATTTTCTGAGGTTCCTTTCCATCAAGAGATTTTAAAATACACTTAAAAACCAAGACTACTCCTTGGAGTCTCAAGTCTTTTAGCCCAAGATCACCTATGTCCTTGTTCATAGTGCACCACTGTCATCTATCTGTATGTATTTTCTTAGGCCCTTACCATCTAACCATAATAATTCTCTAATTAACTTTTGAATGTGGATAAACTAATAATTATATAATAACCATACACAGGTATATTAAATTTTATATGAAAAAAAATTCTGAAAAATATAAACCTCCCAACCATTGAGAGGTGGTGTTTATTCCATTTCCTTGATTTCTTGTCAATCTTCCCTTTAACCCACTCCCACATCTCCTAGATATTGGGGGAAATAGAAAATGTGATACCAGAGTACCTAACTTGATGTCTAGCCCTCCCCCCCTCACCACATCAGGGATGATTTATTGAATGATAGCGGGGGGTTTCTTTTGAGATAAGCATAATTAATTTTGGGAGGGAAAACTACTATTAGATTCAATGCAAAACAGATCTAGTATTTTTATCAAAAATTTTCTATTCACTTTATTTAATTGAACCATTATTGTAGTGTCGTCTGCAAACTAAATGTTGGACGAATCATGCCCATCTGGAAGAGAAATGCCTCACACTTTTTCTGAGATAGAGTTGTCCCTCAGAAAGTAGTATTGAGCATTTTTTGTTAGGATGAAGAGGGAAGGGGCCAAAGGACAACCTTGTCTTATAGAGCTAGATAAGGGAAAGCTTTCATATTTTACCCCATTCACATCCACACAAGCTTGGGATTCCTTCATAAGGGTATTGACCATTTATAGAAGAATCTAGAGAATCTATGAGTTTTTAGCATTAACAAAATATATTTCATCTCAATTCTTCCATACACCTTTTCAAAATCAATTAAAAGCATAGCTACTATCTAATTGGTTTCCTTTTACCAATTCACGGCCTCTCAAAAAGTAAGGAGAATCTCCAATATATATCTCCCCTTAACAAATCTGATTTAGGCGTGGTTCACCACCTTGGGAAGGGCCTTTTCTATCCTCTTAGCCAATTATTTTGCCAAAAAATTTTAAGACACATTAAGAAGAGTAATAGGTCTCCAATTATTTATTAGAGATTGCTAGACTTAGGAACCAGTAGGGGGGGTGAATTAGTGTAGTGGTATTTTTATCTTTCTTAATCCAATAGTAAAACTTGAAACCAAAAATAAATGAAAGTAAGAAGAATAAGATGAACACACATAACATCATAACACCATGATTTGTTTTCAAGGAAAAACTTGTTAAGGGAAAAACCCTGATGGGGATGGTACCCAAAAATATCTCACTACTACAGTAATAAATATTGTTTCAAAGGTAATAGTAAATATAAAGGGGAATGCACATGCATTCAAGCTTACATCCTAGAGCTTACAACTCAATACAAAACAATGATCTGACCCTCTTTTGGGTTCACTGATTAATTATAATGAGAATATGGATAGGAATTACTGTCCCAAAATTGAACTGACAAACATCATCCACTATGTCAATACAGTTCCAATGAAGCTATGATAAATATCACTATATGGTTATCTCCTCTATCAATATTCAAATTAATATCACATCATGTCACACACATTCATCGTATCCAATACTCAATCTTATATACTTGATCTTATCTCCAAAATATTAACACATTCATCCCAATAATCATAACATGAAACGTGTAAAAGATTATATATACCTTGACTAAATCATCATATAATAACTTTTTACTCAAATAGTGTATCCTCCATAGTCGGTTCTTACACTGAGAATCATCAAAATGATCGGATTAGCGAAATGGCAAGAACGATGATCGAGCTAATGTACTACTAAATTTTCATAAGATAGTTCTTTATCATCCCAATACATATAGTATCATATCTCCATCATATTGCATCACAAAAAAATTATGATCATCAAATTTGACATATTATGATGTATAATTACTATATTTACCTTTGCATCATCTAGTACATCAGCTTCTATCTATACTGACTCGATCTTTGAACCTATATCTTGTACTGTTCTTCATACTTATCTGATTTTGATTACCAAAATAATTGGTTGCCAAAATATATAATAGGGGGTAGAGACTAAAGTGTATAGTTTTCATTAATGAAAACATATCATGTATTATAAGCTATCTCTTGCCAAAAATATCCCCCTTTTGCATTGATGGCAACACTTAGTGAAAAATGACTAAGTGTCAAGTCAAAATTCCATGTCTCAAAAACTCTCCCAAAAAATGCACTCCCCTAAGATATACATCTCTCCTATCCTAGGTGTATATGAATTTTTCACTATATCTCTCCGCCTTTGACATCAATGGAAAAGGAGGGGCTAAAAAGAAAAAACTTCTCTACCAAAACTTATATAATGTCTTTTATAATTACAAAAATTGAAATATATATAAGAAATTGTCCTTCAAGACTAGCAGATCTACATTCCATGTCTTCCTCAAACTTTCCAAGATCTGAATCATCCCACAAATTACATAATTTCATTCCTTAGCATGAATAATATCAGGTGGGGTTGCACTATACTTGTCTTCTCTTCTTCCTCAATACTTCTTGTAGAATTTCTAACTTAGGAGTAATAAGACTCCTCAAGTTAGAAAACCTCCCTAACATCCTCTTCCTTTATCCTTCTAAACATTTGTTTTTATCCACAATTTTCACTACTTCCTTCATATGATTAGAAGAAAATCTCTTTGAAGCATAAAAGTTCTTTTCTTTGTCTACTAGTAATAGTTCACTTTCCCTCAAGATCTTATCAATGTTGGCAATATTTGAAAATAGATTGAAGCACATTCTCAGAATATTACTTCCTTCCTAAATAGCTCCCATCAAATGATTTAGTCTAGCATGTAATGATATTTTATCTTTTGTAACAAAATCATTTTGTACATTAACCTATGTTTCTTTCTCCAAAGACTCAAGCTGTGTATCAAGATTATTAAGAAGCTCCTTTAGCTTATCAGAAATAGGGGTGCCTTGATTTATCTAAATGTGGCATAATATTTCCAAGCATATCAAATTATGTAGAAATTAGTATGATACCTTTCCCACTTTTGTTCAATGCTTTTGCTTTAGCTTTTTCATGGGCTAACACTGAAATCTTCATGAGTTTCTCTTCTTCCATGTTCTCTAATTCAATAGGTCCATGCAAATTATATTCAAAATAATCTCTTGCCACTAATGTATCTTCCTAAATGATTAATTCTCCAGTATATGTATGTAAATGCTCTGTCTACTCCTCAAGTTTCTTCAAATCATCTTTAATATGAATCTCTGATTGTATTTCCTATCCTCTATATTAATATCCATTACATCAAGATCATGAACATCACTAGTATTTTCATCAATCTCCTTTCTAGTCTCAACCTCGACAAGATTATCTACAATATATCCTCTTCCTATCATAATCTCTTTGATTTCATCTTCTCACATCACATTAGATGGATCTTTAAATAGATCTTTTTCTTTTTCCTTTCCTTGTGGATCTTCACCATCTTGCACATCAAGAGTAATAGGTACTCCAACAATGAATAGGTCTATTTCCTTAACTATTGAAATAAATTGTTCATCAATGAAAATTTTGTCTTCTGGCATCTTGTGTTAGAAGCTAGGGTTGTCGTTACACCAAAAGATTGACCTGCAAATGCCCGATACAACCACTAGACTTATAGAATCCATAGGAGGTTGTTAAACCATGTGACTAATCCAATGAGGGATGTTGTCCCACTGCCAAATATCACCCTCCCAATGTTACTCGTTGTGGCCTGTGTGATTCAAACTTGTAACCAAGCCCTGATACCACTTGTTAGAAGATAGGGTTATCATTGCACCAAAAGATCGACCTATTAATGCCTGATACAATCACTAGACTTATAGAATCCACATGTGGTAATTAAACCATGCCACAAATCCCATGAGGGATTCTAGCCCACTGTCAACTTCTTGGTCCTTGGATCTTTCTTCTTTGGTGCATCATGACCCATGATAATAAGCATTTTATTAATAATTTCATCATTCTTTGCAATAACCTCATATGAATTCCCATCCATTAACATGTTAATTTTATTTGTAATTAGTCTCTTCTTTGCCTCTTCAAGTAGATTTTTCATTTCATAATTTCTAATCATAGGAATTATCTTAGATATGGATGCTTCTCTTATCAATTTGTCTTCCTCTAGAGAAATTAATCTTATCTCTTCCAATTTAGCATATAAGTGATTTGGTATTTCACCCTTTATCTCAAACAATTTCTTGCTCTAGTTTACTTCTCTCATCCTCATCAAATAAATGATTTTTCTTCTTCAATTTAACTAGAAAACCAAACTTGATTACTTTATTTAAAATTTTATCAACATGATTTTCATTCTTACCAACACTCATAGGCTTGTCTTTAACTACTCTTGTTGTTGTAGCTCCTTTGGTCCTTATCGTCTTCTTGGATTGATCAATATTAGTAGAAGAATCATCTTCATCTACTTTAGCTATTTTCTATGGACCGGTACCTTTCTTATTTGATCTGCATTTTGCTAGTATATATTGTGATCTCACAGTCATCTTCTTCTTAGAAAGTGTATCTAAAGCTTTAGTTTTGCTTTTGGTTGTCCTTTGACTAGGTGACATAGAAATGGGTAGAGAAGGAAATTCTTCCTTCTAAACATCAATATTTCAACATGGACTAAACTAATCTTCTCTTTCTCTTTTTCCTTTTCCCTGAACCTATCCATTTGGTCTTTATCAATAACTTCCTTCTCAGTAATGTTATCAACCAATTTCCTCATCTTCCTACTTATTTCTACTTCATTTAGTTTACTCTAAACTTTTAGATACTTATCAACACAAGTACCAAACCTCTTTGCAATAGAAAATTTTAGTTTTCTCAACATTTCCTCTACATATCTTACCAAAATCTCAGAATCCACTTCATTTCCCATTGGCATAATCCAAAGGGTTCTAGGCTTCATTGCCTCCATGTAATAGGCATCAATTTCTACCATGAAATAAACTATATCTGCATACTTCTCAACAAGCTCTCTAGTAATTCTCTCCCTCTTTTTCATATGTTTCTAAAACATCTTGAAGTAACCGGAGAGTTTTTGATCAATTTCATCTGTATTTTGCATTGAATAATATTTGTTGGTCTGAATAGCTGCAGGGATGTCCTTTTTCCATACTATATTTGACACACCAATTAAATAGTCACCAAATAGAAGAATATATGGATAGTCAGTGATCCGTACTTAAATATTTGCATCTTAACCTTCTTAACCTTAGCAAGATTCTCCATCAATTCTTCCCTTAGAATTTCACAAACATCTATTTGAGCATCTTCCTTCCACATTTGGTAAGCACTATGAATGATAGTAGTAGAGATAAAATTTATCCTGCTATTGTGATAAAATTTGTAACCCACTACCATTGAATCAAACTTGTCATCAGGTTGTTTGATATCATTCACTATCATAGCCCTTTTGTCCCATTTAGTTTCGGTAAATTTTTCAACAATATTTTCCTTTGATGATCTGAGAGCTAGAACCTCACTGATTGAATTAAAGTCACTTACTGCATGAATTAGTTCTTTTTTCATCTTAATGGGTTGACCTTCTAGCTAGAATAACTGATCATGGATCCTACTCAACATAATTCTGATCCACTCTGGTACATTAAAAACTTAAAATTATTTAAACTGTGCTAGGTTATATGATCAACCTTCTTGAATTCATCTTTCAAAGTTCCATCATCACACAAAGATTCAAATTGTATGTAAATGTTGAAATCTCCTAGCTCCTAAATCTTACAATGAATACAAGCCCTAATACCATGCACATGTAAAACTATGTGAGTTGCATGAGAAAATACACCTTTGAGATCATCCTCCATTATTTTAAATGGATGTTTCTGAAACTCATACCTAGGATTCTCAAGTGCATAAACAACTTGAGGTTTATCCATTCTATTATGATTAAATCAACAAGTTACTGAAAATATAAATACCTCTTTTCGTTATTCTTGGGTTTCTGTGTGAAATTTGATCGATTGCAAAAATTTCTGTTAGATCTCCTTCTACTCAGGAAAACACTCGTTCTCAAGATAGAAAGATGTGAAATTAAATGCTAATGCCCTTTTAATTTGGAAATTTTTCTTTTTTCCTCAATTAATGACGTTCGTGCCTTAGCTTCCAAAAAATTTTCATTACCAGTGAAACAAATTTCACCTTTGATACTTCATACCATCATACAATCTTCTGCAATTTCAAAAATAGGTCTCAAATAAATTTTTTCAACTCTAACAATCATTGCAGTGTCCACTACTAACATTTTTGGGGTAAGGCATGATTCTTTTATAAAATCTTCCCCTTAGGTCCTATGACCTAATCAATTGGATGAAGAGTTCTCCACACCAAAAACTATTGTGATCTATCCTGTAGCATCAATTTTTTCTTTTATTACCCATGCCTTATTCATTTTGTTTTGGGTCTCATCAACTAGCATAACCTTCTTTACTTTGTCATTCAATTCATCATTCACTTTTCCTGTATTCTTATATTTGCAATACAGAGCAATATGTCCTAACTCCTTGCAATTAAGGCATGTTATGTTTCTATTGTTCTTCTCAACTGATCCATTCATCCTCATTTCAACATTATTATATCTATAATTTCTTGATACATGACCAAAATTATTGCATATGTAACTGTAAAGGAGAAAATGATGTTTATGGAATAAGAGTGTTTTGATACTCAAATCACTTATCACCTTTACACTTAATTCTTAGAGTGGAGGGATAAATAAGATATTCCCTTTTATTCTCAAATGCATAAAGGAAGGATCCAAATTGATCAACCCAAAAAGGATCAATGCATAAATGAATCAATCTAATGCAATTAAGAATAAAGAAGGAGATCCTAGGCTTCCCTCTTGAAATGTGTGTTGAAATGGATGTGATTTTAAATGTGTGATAGATTAAGGATTTGAATTGAAATGAATGATAGAAAATCACTAACCTTGAAATATTGTAGATCAAAGAATGTTTTTTTCTGGGGTCTATACTCAGTTTCTAGAAAATCTGAAGTATGATCCAGAAAGGAAAGGTAGAGATAAACAAAACCTAGAAATATTTTTCCATTCTGATGTCGTCTTATGAAAAAGGTCAACCCTGTACCACAAATTCCAACCCTATCCTACACAGATCCGAAAGTGTCCCTGTTCACGCTGTCCGAAAGAAGATTGAAATGGGTATCTAGATCTAGTCTTAGATCTTCAATCCCAAACCTGTACCTACAAGAAAAATAGAGGTCAACCCTGTACCACTTTTGCCAACTCGATCTACTCAACTCCGAAAGTGTCCCTGTTCACACAGTCCGAAAGAAATTCGAAAAGGGTATCCAGATCTGGCCTCAGATCTACAGTCCCGAACCTGTACCTACAAGAAAAATGTTTGGTTTTTGTTAGGGAGGGGTTTGCCTTAGTCAAACCTTGATTTAGGAATTAACCTTGAAATCGATAATTGAAATAAGAATGCTAGCAAGTAGTAGAATTGAATCTAACAATGAAGCTATGATATTGAATAGATATGCAATTGTAATTCAAATGTAGCAAGTATATAAATATGAAAACCTGGACTTTAGAAACCATAAACCTCACTGATTGTATGCTTGGAATCCACCTTGAAAGATTTTTGAGGATGCACAAAGGATCTTGAAGGAAGATCACACCATCATGATGGCTAGATCTAGGATTTGAATGATGAATCTTGAATGCTTGAACCAAATCCCTTCAAAGGCTTGAAAGCTTGAATCCTTG
>MU224050.1:567103-589925 GCA_018584345.1 Thuja plicata | reverse complement strand
GAATTGAAATGAATGATAGAAAAGTACTAACCTTGAAATATTGCAGATCAAAGAATGCTATTTTCTGGGGTCTATACTCAGTTTCTAGAAAATCCAAAGTATGATCCAGAAAGGAAACGCAGAGATGGACAAAACCCATAAATATTTTTTTGTTCTGATGTCGTCTTATGAAAGAGGTCGACCCTATACCACAAATGTCAACCTTTTCCTGCACAGATCTGAAAGTGTCCCTGTTCACGCTATCTGAAAGAAGACTAAAAAGGGTATCTAGATCTAGTCTCAGATCTTCAATCCCGAACATGTACCTACAAGAAAAATAGAGGTCGATCCTGTACCACTTTTGCCAACTCGATCTGATCAACTCTGAAAGTGTCCCTGTTCGCACAGTCCGAAAGAAATTCGAAAAGGGTATCGAGATCTGGCCTCAGATCTACATTCCTGAACCTGTAGCTGCAAGAAAAATGTTTGTTTGTTGTTGGGGAGGGGTTTACCTTAGTCAAACCCTGATTTAGGAATTAACCTTGAAATCGATAATTGAAATAAGAATGCTAGCAAGTAGTAGAATTGAATCTAACAATGAAGCTATGATATTGAATAGATATGCAATTGTAATTCAAGTGTAGCAAGTATGTAAATATGAAAACGTGGACTTTAGAAACCATAAACCTCCATGATTGTATGCTTGGAATCCACCTTGAAAGAGTTTTGAGGATGCACAAAGGATCTTGAAGGAAGATCACACCATCATGATGGCTAGATCTAGGATTTGAATGATGAATCTTGAATGCTTGAACCAAATCCCTTCAAAGGCTTGAAAGCTTGAATCCTTGATCTTCAATGGAGAACTTGAATGCTTGAGAGGAAGAATTGAACACCTTGAGATCTTGAAAATATGTAGAACAATGGATGCTTGAAAAAAATCTTGGCTAGAGCTTTTTGCACTTGGAAGACTTAGTTCGCTTGATCATGGTTAGAGAAAATGAGAGGAGAAGGCTCCCTTTTATATGAAATTAGGGAACAATCTCCTAAGGAGGCCTACATAGGATAATTAAATTATAATTTAAGCCTTTACCCCTAGGAGAGGACCTATATTAAATATAATTTAGGAATCAATCATTTCGGAACCCGAAACAGCCGACCCAGAAGCGGGAGAAAACTTTTTGTGAGGACCGACATCCGAAAAACCAAAATTTCCTAGGATTTCGACCCTGGGACAGGGTCGAGGTCGGCCCTATCCTAGGACAAGGTCGAGGTGGACCCTATCCTAGGTCAGGGTCGAGGTGGACTCATTCTCTATTTCTTTAGAAAACTTCTTACTCATTTTATCATTGCCTCCAAAGATGATATCATCAACAAAAACTTCTAAAATTAAGATTCCATCTTCATTAGTTCTCAAATACAAATTACTTTCTGCATTACCTTTTCTAAAACCAAGATGAAGAAGATATTTGTCCAGTCTTGCATACCTTGCCCTTGGTGCTTGTTTCATTCCATGCAATGCCTTCTTTATTCTAAAAACCATATTTTCATCATTTGTTAAAGGAAAACCATTAGGTTGCTCAAAGTACACTTATTCTTCTAGATCACCATTCAAGAATGTTGACTTCACATCCATCTGATAAACCTTGAATTCTTTATGTGCAGCATAAGCAAGGAATTTTCTCATAGCTTCCAATCTAGCAACATGATAAAATGTTTCTTCATAGTCTATACCTTCTTGTTGTGAGTAGCCTTTACATACCAGTCTAGCGTTTTTTCTCACCATTGTGCCTTCCTCATCCATCTTGTTTTTGAAAACCCATTTAGTGTCAATCACATTTTTGTTCTTAGGTCTTGGAACCAATTCCCAATTTTTTTTTTTTTCTTTATCTTCTCTAGTTCTTCTTCCATAGCTTTAGTCCAAGATCCATCTCTATATGCTTCATCAGTATTCTTTGGCTCAACTTGAGAAATCAAACAAATTTCATCTGTAGCTTTGAATCTAGTCATCATCCCTTTGTTTGCATCACCAATAATTTGATCTTCAGGATGGTTCTTCTTGACATTCCTTGGTGTTTTCAATATCTCAGTAGCTTCTATCTATTCTTCTTCTTCAATCTCATTCTCAATCATCAAAGGTCCTTCAGGTTTAGCAACAACCTCTTTTGTTTATGTTATCTGACCACAATCATATATCCTTTCCTGAATTTGAAACTTTTCATATATCCTCACATTGGCGCTTTCAATCAATTTTCTCAATCTCAAATTGAAACATTTATAAGCTTTTACTCTTAGTGGAATAACCAAGAAATACTCCTTCATCACTTCTAGCATCAAACTATTGGAAAAATAAGATGGGAAAGCAAGCTACTGAGAGGGAAGGGGAGTGATTCATATCTTATAACTTTTTCCTCTTAAAACAAACTGATCCACAACCATGCATAAAAATAATTGATCTATCAACTAGCAGCATCCACAACAGAAAATAAATAACTCAAGACACAAAATTTTGGTAACCCAGAAACCCAAGAAGGTAAAACTAGGGTGGGGATGCCACCCAAAAAATCTTCACTACTACAGCAATAAAGTGTTCCTGTTAAGGCTACAAAATTTGATAACACTTGATGATCTACCTGGTTAAAGGTCTTCCTAGTTAAGAGCTACAGATCATTATAATCTACCTTGTGAAAGGATTTCAACTTACAATAAAGTAAGCACTCAGCTAAGAGATTTAGAAAGGTCTGTTATAACCACCCTGTTAAGAGATTTCACCTGATACACCTATTAGAATGTCTCAAGATCTGATCCTTCGATATGCACTCAGATGTTGATGTTAGATCTCCTCTTTCCAATACCTTCTCTGATCTAATAATCTGATATATCTTTACTCTGCTGCTCACTTCTCTCTTACTAAGCTAGATCTATGATTCTTCACTCAAAAATAACCCTTGTCACATCTCTCATGTACACACAGACTCTCCTTGCAAGATTAGGGTAAGAAGAAATCTTATATACCTTATGGATCTAGCATCTAGATCTAGATCAACAATCAAGATCAAATACTTATGCCACTTGGGCATTCCAATTTTTTGATTGGTTCCATGCCACAGATTGGGATCAATGAATTAATGCATAATTAAATCCATTGAAAACATTAAATACTCAAACAAGTCAGCCCAAAATAGTTTACCTTCAAGTTTGTGCCATCCTTGACATGTATGAAAAAATTGTCTTGCTCGGCATATGAAGACTCTGGTGCTCGGCATGGACTGATCAACTTCACTCGGCTTCTATGTCACTTGGAAATTACCATCTTCTCAAAAATGACTACTACTCGGCCTATACTAGATATCTTGGTCACAGTGATGACTGACTAACCTGCCTAGATAAATGACTAAGTGTGGGACACTAATGATCAACAAAACTTAGAGATCAACAATCTCCCCCTTTGATATTAGTGTCAAAAACACTTATCATTTCTTTATGTCCACAAAATTCTCCTAAGTACATAATGTACTTCCCCTAAGATTATACTTTGGATTTCATACAATATTTACATAGTATACATGCCTTAAAAAAAATTATGCCTATTTTTGCACATCTTTTTTTGTTCCCTTTTCTATTTCCCTCTTGTTTTGTCACTAATAGTTGTAGGGGTTAAGTTATACTTATCCAAAAATGGTTTATGAAGCTGTAGTGTCAATTATAGCACTGTATCCCAACTTTGCTTATTAAACTTCATAACTTGTAACTTAATTTCTAGCTCGACAGCTAGACTTACCAAACTATCTGCAGTAGAGAGATGAGAATCTCTCTTGACTAATTCTCGTATAGCTGTAAGTTCCTTCTGAATAACCTCCAGATGAGGTTTCAAGGAGGTCTGAATAGTTATTAACTTTGCCCTGATTTTGCCATCTTCAGCCATAAGCTCGGTTAATCTCCTCTGAGTATGAGTCAACTTATCAAAATGGATGGAGTTGGAACTAGCATCCATGCTCAATGAACTACCTGTTGACTTTAAATCTAATTACAACTTCTCCACAAGTTGTTGATTATCCTTTGTAAATAATTCTACATCACATAACTTTTTGTACAAAGAATAAACAGTATTTGCAACTTCCTCAAGAATATCAATAAGAGAAGAAAGTTCAACCTATTTAATAGAAATCTCTACTGATATCTTCTCCAAAACTTTGTTCTCAAATTTTATTTTGGACCATTGTAGCAACTTGTCATTTGCCTCAATATTTTCATCATTAACTTTCTGCACAATGTAAACTAGTTGTTCCAAAATTGGTCTTTGCTCATCTATATCTTCCATATCAAAATCATTAACAAAAATATCCTTTATTTCATGTAAAAATTGCTTCTCCTGATGCTCCCTCTTCATTTCCTCTTGTTTCTTCTTGCTCAATGGGTCTTGTAGAGTTATAATATGCTCATATGTCAATTTCTCTGGATCCCACTTAGGAATCACAATAACTTCATCCAATGTGACATTTAGGCTTGGTGACTTTTTCTTATGTGACTTCTTCTTCTTGATCTCTGGTGAGATGATACTCGGCTTAGATTCTTTGTTATCTTTTGCCTTGTCAGTGCTAATTTCAATTGTACTCTTCAATTGAGTAATGATCACCTAGTGATCATGTATAATAGAAATTTTGGGTCCAGTGGGAGTAGATGGTACAGAGTGTGGAAGCTCCACCAACACTTGTATAGCCTCTTATTCTGTAGGATTATTATTATTCCTTCCATCTTACTGCCACTACCATCTAAAAATGTTTGCACAACCTCTAAAATAGGTGGATTGTCATTTATTACCTCTTTTTCTTCTACTTTATCTATCTCAGCCTCTGTTGCTTGAATAGGTGATTGTATACCTGTGTCTGTCATCTCATTCTGATCCTCAGCATCCAAATTACTATTATCTTCAAGTGCAGTGACAATGGGACTGTCCAGTGTCAGATCTACTGTTGGCACTTTGTCTATTTTCTCTTTCTCTACTTGTCCAGCAGCAATCTTTCCTTCCAATTCCATCTTTTGTCAGGTGCCTTCACCTATCTTGTTTTCCTTCTTAGTTAATAACCCAAAAATCTCCTTCCAGATTTGAGTTCTCTGTTGGACTACTCCTTCAACATCATTTTTCAGAATTGCATAGGATCTAAGTTTGGGATTAAAATTCCTTTGATATTGTTTAATAAATTTTCCTATTTGTTTCTTTCTTAATCCAGGAATGATCTTAGCTAATGTCCCTTCCCTTATTTGTCTTTCAGTCATCAATGCATATTGCCATTTTTATGATAAAATATCGTATAGTTCTGTAGGGACAAGGTCTCCTATCTCTAAAGGTGTCATCTTAAATGTACCCATCATGTGTATTAGTGCCTCCTGAATCTTATGTTTGTCTTCTATACTTTTCTTCTCATACTTAATAAATTTGAATCCAACTAATCCCATTGTACTTCTAATGTTCTTACATACCTCATCAATATTGATCAGTGGTTTATGTGATGCTGTAGGTATGTTGCTGGCTTCATCCATATCTATCTTCTCATCATCATCTTCATGCTACAAGATCAGCTTCCTCCTTGGTCTTTTCTCAGGTTGGCTCAGCACAACCTTTGTTTTAACTTGTTTTCTTTTACCTGAGCTTCTCTCTCCAGCATTCTTCTTTGTATATATAATTTTTTTCTCGAAGAGAGATGAAATAGTTGATGCCCTAGTCCTAGGTCAGTTTGCAATAGGAGGGGTAGCCTAAGGTTTGGCTTTGTTTGGTTTAGTTGCCTTGGCAACCACTGGCTTCTTTCCTTTTTCTTTCTCAGTGATATCTTCTTCACGTTCACTCTCCTCATCTCCACTAGTCATATCCTCTCCTTGACCTGTTGACAAACCTAAAGGTGCATCCTCTATTTATTCATCACCCTCAATTCCAATCATCTTCTTCAACCCTTTGATAATATTTTTCCTTTTTCTCTCCATAGTTCCACCCTTCAAATCCATAGAGATTTTGGACTTAGCTTCCTCATAATTGCCAAAACGTCTGGTTGAACCATCAATCTCCTCTGCCAGTAAAGTTGTTATAGCTACAGATGTCTCATCAGTGTTCACCTCATAAGGTAATGGCCTTAGCCATGATACCCTTGGTACTACTTCCTAAACATAGGTAAAATCTATATCCACTAGGAAACAAATTTCCTCATAGTGTTTCTCAACTAGTGACCTGGGAATTCTACTTCTCAATCTCATCTTTTTCTTAAATTCAAAAAAATATGTTCCCATTTCATTTTTAAAATTACTACCTAACTGTTGAATGAGTACATTGATCTTTTGTGTAATTGGTCAGTCTGTCTTCCACACAATATCTCCAAAAGTAGGAAAAGTATTATGTATATAGAAAAATATGCAAACTAGCAAGGAATCGAACTTACACATTAATTTCTTTGCCTTTCGGATTGAGGAAAGGTTGTCAGCTAGCTACATCATCTGAAACTTGGCAAGGTCGTAAGTATGGTCTTTCTTCACAATCTTCCATGCCTGGTCGACTGCAATATATGGGATACTATCCATTTAGCTCGAATGATAAAATTTGTGAGCTATGACCCTTACTACAAAATTGATCTCCAAATCTGTGATTGTAGAGATTGTCATCCCTCTTTTGTTCCAAACTACCCCAATATTTTCTTCTATATCCTCCTTACTCTGACATCTCATGGTTCTTTTTCCATTAAGAGTTGGATAACCAGTTACTTGATTGATGATTTCCTTTGTGATCTTAACGGGTCCATTATCCAACCAAATGTTCATATCGTGTACATGGCTAAGAAAAATCTTAATCCATTCTATTCTGAAATCTCTCAGAAAATCTAGGGCACGAGTTAACCCTTTCTCGGCTAGGTGTTTATGCTCAACTTTTAGGGCTTTATCTACACACAATTTCTCACAGGATTGTCTTAGCTCATAATCCCCAATTTTTCTCACTTTGCACATATAACATGATCTAATATCATGAATCATAAGAACCTTTGGTGGAATTGATTATAGGGCTCTGGTCAGATCACCTTGGATATCGCTTTTAGGAACTTCCCAGAAATTAGGAGGCACATAGGTGTCGCTCCTAACCAATTGAACTTTTATCAACTCCTTCTCCATTTTCTTAGCTGGTACAGAAGAACTTGCGGCCATTGTCTCCAAAAATAGGGTTTCAAAGATTACAAACAGAATACCTCGGCAGGTAACAAAACTCACACTTTCCACTAAAAAGGTTTTCAAAGGCACATTGTAGAAATCTTCGAAGACCTTTTCTATAATCAAGTTTGCAAATGCTTAATTGCTCTGTGAAATTCTTAATCGCATGGTGAGAATTAAAATGAACAGCTCTTTACTTTATATACGTTCTAACGGTCAGAAATTAGGTTAACATTAAATGTTCTTTCCATTGAGTGAGTGCCAAACAACTATCTTCAGCCGACTCAAAAACTCACCTACCTCTCAGTCACAACCCATACTCAGTCATCAAACAAAACTTACTTGGTCAATTATATTGACTCGGAATACACTAGGAAAGTCGGTCTTAGTGCACAATAATATTGTTGCTCGACACCTATAGTGCATATCAACTTTGCTCGGTACATGTCTCAAAATATGTCCTGACAGATCTTAACATATGCAGATATGGACTTTTACATTTTTATATGTTAGGAACTAATGAAAGATATTAAATATAAATGCAGTTCCTCACATACCTATTTTTCTCAATTGGTGATGGTGTGATCACTTGATCTATTAGATTGGGTGATGTCAGCTGCAGTAGCTTCACTGTTGCACGGTTCTATTTTCCTTGTCCATGTCTAGATCATCTATGCTCTAATCTGCTCAATAGTAGGAGAAGGTACCCTTGTCATGCATTCTCTCCTAGTATGACCAATTTTTAGACAATTATAAAAAACTAGGCTTCCATTCATCAAACTCTTAGAATTTCCTCTTAAATGTGTCTCTGTTCATTTTTCTAGAATATGCCCATACTCACCACAGTAATGATAGCTATGCCATGTGTTATAATCCCAATTATAAGTGTTACCTTTCCTTAGTGCTTTTGCTTGTGTCTTTGATGTCCATTTTTGTTTAGCATTAGATCTGCAATCTTGTGCTCTATGTCCAAATTTTTGACAGTTGTAACAATACCCATTGAATCTAGGTGTGGGAGGTGCATTGTTTTCCTTTGCCCAACATTCATGTGCCTGATGTCCAAACTTCATACAGTTAAAGCAATAACCATTAAACTTATTTTTAGGATTAGACTTACCATTCATGCTTCGGCATATATTTGTTGTGTGTCCTATTTTTCCATCGTGGTAGCATACATGCTTGTTTTTCTTTGCCTTTGCATTCCTCTTTTCACCAGTCTTAGATGATTCTCCTTTCTTAGAAGATGTTTGTTGTTCAGTATGACCTAATCCAAAAGAATCCTTAGATCTTCTTGATGCTTCCATCAGATTTTCAAAATGATTAAAAGCTTCATTAGGTCTATTCAATCTTTCATTAAGTTCTTTCTCAGATCTCAATTCATCTTTCAATTTAGTGCTCTCAGATCTTAGATTCACAATTTCTATGTCTTTCCTGTTGATCTCCTGATTCATAAGTAGCAGTTGATTCACCATGTCAACCTAATTGTTTGTCATCATTTGTACATTATGTGTCCTTTCATCAAGTTTGATAGTCATCGCTCTTTTATCTTCATCAGCAATAGCCTTGTCATCTTCAACATTCTTCTTATGTTCCACTACTTCACATAGTCTTATTGTTTGAATTTCTTGTTCTATTTTCAAGTTTCTGACTTCTTCACACAATGTATTGTTCCTTCCAGTAGATCTAAAATTGCTGCATTTCTCTTAGTAGAGATTTCATCTGAAATAGATTTGCAATGTCTTCTTCCTGATAATGAGTGTCATTCATTTGTTTAGCCAAATCTTTCCTTGCTTGTAAGGATTTCTTCAGTTCCTGTCTTGTTGTTTCAAGCTGATGTAATGCTAGCTGAATATCAATCTTTTGATTCTCAATGACTTTACCCAATTTGTAAACCTCCATCTCAAGATCTGTATTCTCAAGCTAATTAAAACCTTTTTTTAGGAGAACTGAGCTCTGATACCAATTGTTGGAAATACAAGATGGGAAAGAAATCTACTGAGAGGGGGGGTGAATCAGATCTTGTAAATTTTACCTCTTAAACCAAACTGATCCACAACCATCCATAAATATAATTGATCTATCAACTAGTAGCATCCATAACAGAAAATAAATAACTCAAGACAGAATTTTGGTAACCCAGAAACCCAAGAAGGTAAAAATGGGGTGGGGATGACACCCACAAAATCTTCACTACTGCAGCAATAAAGTGTGTCTGTTAAGGCAAAAAAATTTGATCACACTTGATGATCTAACTGGTTAAAGGTCTACCTGGTTAAGAGCTGCAAATCATTACAAACTACCTTGTGAAAGGATTTCAACTTACAATAAAGTAAGCACTCGGCTAAGAGATTTAGAAAGGTCTGTTAGAACCCCTCTATTAAGAGATTTCACCTAATACACCTGTTAGAATGTCTCAAGATCTGATCCTTCAATATGCACTCAGATGCTGATGACAGATCTCCTCTTTCCAATACCTTCTCTGATCTAATAATCATATATATATTTTCTCTGCTTCTCACTACTCTTTTACTATGCTAGATTTATGCTTCTTCACTCAAAAATAACCCTTCGCACATCTCTCATGTACACACACACTCTCCTTAGAAATTAGGGTAAGAATCAATCTTATATACCTTATGGATCTGGCATCTAGATCTAGATCAACGATCAAGATCAAATACTTATGCCACTTGGGCATTCCAATTTTTTGATTGGTTCCATGCCATGCATTAGGATCAATGAATTAATGTGTAATTAACTTCGTTGAAAACATTAAATACTCAAACAAGTCGGCCCAAAACTATTTACCTTCAAGTTTTTGTCATCCCTAACATGTATAACAAAACTATCTTGCTCAGCATATGAAGACTCCGGCACTCGGCATGGACTGATCAACTTCACTCAGATTTTGTATCACTCGCCAACTACTATCTGCTCCGTAATGACTACTGCTCATCCTATATTAGATATCTCGGTTGCAGTGATGACCGACTAACCTGCCTAGATAAATGACTAAGTGTGGGACACTAATGATCAACAAAACTTAGAGATCAACACAAACTTTCCTATCTCATCATCTCTTTTGATATAACATTTACTTCCAAATATTTTGAAATTTTTCACAATAGGTGTATGATCAAACCATAATTCATAAGGAGTTTTACTTGGACCTTCTCTGAACTGAATTCTATTCAATGTGTACATAGTAGTGCCAACTTCTTCTCTCTAGTGAACATGTGACACATTTCCTTCCATAAACATAGTCCTTGTAGCATCTAATATGGTTATGTTCCTTCACTCTACTATCACATTCTGTTGTGGAGTTCTAGGAGCTGAAGTCTGTCTGTGTATTCCATTTTCTTCATAGTATGTATTAAATAGCTCTGATGTAAAATCTCATCCTCTGTCTGATCTCAAACACTTCATCTTTAAACTAGATTCATTCTCAATTTTTTATTTAAATAACTTGAACTTGTCAAATGGTTCAGATTTCTCTCTCAAATATGTAAACCACATCATTCTACAAAATTCATCAACAAAAAGTATAAAATACCTTTCACCATAGTATGATCTTGTTCTTGTAGGACTACACAGATCTATATGTACCAGATCCAACTTCCTTTTTTCTGAATAAGCTTTGCTCTTGAAAGTGCTTCTAGTTGGTTTCCCCATAACACATTCTCTACACATAGTGTTAGATGGCTTTACAATTCTAGGTAGATCTATTACTGCTTTTGTCATACTTTCCTTCAAAATGTTATCAAAGTTAACATGACAAAACCTTCTATACCATAACCAATTGTCATCAACCTTTGCAATAAAAAAAGAAGCTTCAGATGTGTTCAATTCAAATATATTACCTCTAGATTTAGTACCAGATGCAATCAGGTCTCCTGATTTACTCTTGATAGAACATTTCCTAAATCACTACTGCTTGTGCTTGCATTTCCAGGTAAGATATTTTT
The DNA here is from genome assembly GCA_018584345.1 of Thuja plicata. Lineage (NCBI taxonomy): Eukaryota > Viridiplantae > Streptophyta > Pinopsida > Cupressales > Cupressaceae > Thuja > Thuja plicata. The sequence continues at coordinate 578,796 of MU224050.1, read as the reverse complement.
GTTTTTTTGTGTACGGTTGCCTTGAATGCTGACTCAACTTTAGGTAAAGTGTCTCCCAATTTTTTTGCCTCAAATGTAGTTAGCTTTCCAATCAACATCTCTCTGGTGAAGTTCGGTGTCAAAGGTATGATCTCCTCTATGGCCTGAACTTTGGTTCTATATGAAGGTGTCAAAGATCTGAGTATCTTCGCAATCACTTCTTCCTCACTGTAAGTTCCTCCAGAGTTCCTAATACCAGTAACTACATCAATAATTATCTGTGCATATGCCCTAATGTTCTCATCTTCTCTCATCTTCAGTGATTCCATCTTTTTTTCCAATTTTGTAACTTTTCCTTCTTTTTAAACTTGTCTCCAACATATAATGCTTCCAATCTTTTCCAGATTTCATGTGCAGATTCCAGGTCTTTTACTTTAGTAAATTCTCCTTATAATAGTGTGCTGATCAAAGATTCCCTTAAAACCATATTGCATGAAAATATCTTATTTTCATCTTCAGTGGTTTTTTCTAACTCATCTTCAATCGCTACCTTTTCTTTCTTCTTTTTTATCATCTAGTAATTAATTCCCAGACATATAAAATGTGTTCTCATCTTTTTTTGCCAACTGAACTGTCAAAGTTTTTAGGTCAAACTTTTGACTATCCTTCCTTTAGTAAGTCATCTTCAAAATCACCTCAAGTTGTTAAACTTTCTCTTTGAGGACCAGTAGCTCTGATACCAATTTTTAGGAATAACACTCCACAAGACAACTGAGAGGGGGGGTGAATCAGTTGTAGTATAGATTATTAAACTTTAATCTTTATAAACTAAATCTGCAAATGTAAATGATAACACAGTAAATGACAACACCATAAAATAATATTTTTTGTCGAGGAAACCCTATTAAAGGTAAAACTCTAGTGGGAATTAACACCCACAAATAATGTACTGAGAGTATAGTATCCCTGCTAAAAGATATTAGCCTTGTTAGGAGCTTGTTACAACATTACAGTACATAGTGCCTGTTAGGAGACAGATCCTATTAGGAGTCAAAGAAAATAGTAGGCTCACTGCCAAGGCACAATTCCCAAAGAAGGTTAAAGCCACCTTCAAGGATTTACAATCTGAATCAAGCGTATAAAGTAAATACACAATCCAGTGAATTGTCTGATTGCAACTGTCTTTGCTTGGTCAATTCCAATGAAGTATAACAATCATCAACTCTTCTTTATATCCAATAGTCAACAATCTTCCCAGCTTCTACACATCTCTATCCTCATTTTCTCTGCCACACCGTCTCCACAAGAAGAGATCATTCATGTATACCCTCTTACAATAATTCATTAGGTCGGCCAATTAAGCTTTCCCAATAAATAATTAAATAGGTTGGCCGATTAAGGCTTTCCATCATACAAATAATTACATAACCCCTTGCTAAGATACACATGGTACCTATAACAAGTAAACATCAATTACAATCTGTTACATATACTTCCAAATCCGCAATCCATGCTCATAATTTATTTCACATGCTACATGTCTGAAGTCAGCCAAGAAATAGGTCTTCTCTAGAATACACTCCACAACTGACGTCACCAGTATCCAAAAAATAATCAAACTCAACCCATTATTCCAACATATGTTGGTTTTCCACCAATAATCTTGCATCATCTGAAATATCTTCGCCAGAAAGATATACCTAAAACATAGAGACCTGCTTTGTCTAGAATTATAGTTACAGTCCAGGAAACAAGTCTTTACCAAATTCACTGTAACATCCACAGTGTGCAACACAAATCCAAGCAACCTTAGGAATTGTTGGAAATATATAGTGTGCCCAGTGATAGAGGATGGGGTGAATCAGGAACCAATAAAACTTAATCCACAATTAACTTGAATGATTAACATGCATAGAACTGAAAGTAGAGAACACATAACTCATAACACATTATTTGGTAACACATTATTTGGTTACCCAGAAACCTTCCAAAGAAATAAAAACTGGGGTGCGGATGTTACCCACAAGATTTAGTACTGCATTAATAAATTTAGCCGGTTAAAGGTTACAACGACCACTTCTGATGGTCTTCCCTGTTAGGAGCATACAAAGAACTTGTTAGGTCCACCTTGTTAAAAGATTTATTACAATACAAAATGTAGTGCAACTCTGTTAAGAGATTTAGTGAAAGGACTGTTAGGTCCACCTTGTTAAAGGATTTCGCTAATCCACCTATGAGAATGAATCAGTTGTTGATCTGCTCTATGCAACTGTAATTGCTGATAATAATCCTTTGAATATAACTAATCACCTGATAGTGATAGGTGATTCTCTGCTATTGAAAATACTTCTACACTTAGTTAATCTTCTTTTCATATGTCTTCTGCACATATATTCATCTTACAAAACTTTCCACTTACTACTTACAACATTCACATACTTGATTAAACAAGTTATCTTACATATATATCACATGCAAATATACAACACTACAAGTCAGCTTCCAATTACAAAATAATATATAACAATATATACTATGTCAGCCTCATAACTGTCACTCATGTCATACTGTCACTTGGGTGACTCAGAATGTCTTAAGTGTTTTGGCACTAATTGACAATATGTCTTGCCATAGGGTCTACAATCTTCCCCTTTGGCATTAGTGACAAAAACACTTTATCATTGATTTCTGCAACTGTTAATTCAAAAGCTCCCCCTTACTGACTACTCAGGTTTTAAATTTGTTCTTCTTCTCGATTCTGACTTGCTCTATTTTTGTATTTTTCAAAACTATTTTGTAAAGTATATTTTCTCCATAATATATACTAAGCACTATGTATACTATACAATATACAATGATATCCTTTTCCCCTTTGTTTTTGACAAAATGCCAGAATTACACAGTGATCCCAAAGTATGATATAAAGTCACTATGTACCTTCATAGTTTGAGACAAAGTGTTGTCCCAATTCTCTTGTAGTATTTTCAATAACTGCAATTCAATTTGAAGTTCTCCAGACAACACCATAGTTTCAGCAATAGAGAAGTTGTTGTCATTTATGAGTGTCTTGGCATGTGAAATACGTTCTTGCATGGTCTCCATGTGGGGTAGGAGCTAGATCTGTATGTCTGTGAGGGACTCTCTATTTCTTTCTTCTTCTTTCAATAATTCAGCTTGAAGTCCTGTTAGATATTTGATTTTTAAGAAGTGAGCTGAACTGGTGCTCAGGTCAACTGCTAATAGCTTTGCACTTTCCTTCATGTCACTATCAACCTTTGCCAACTTATCTTTGATCAAAGTGGTAAAGTTGGAGTAGTCACTCAACTTTACAAATAATTCTATCACTTTGGCTACAGTGGTTTCAAGAGTGTTGATGTTATTTGTTAGTTGCACCTGATTAATTGCAATCTTCTTTGCAATGTGTTCGAGAACCTTGTTCTCAAATTTGTTCTCAGCCTTCTCTAGTAGCATCTCTTGACCATTCATATTCGTATTGAAATTTTGGACAATGTCAACAAGTTGATCCAATACTGTTTCAATCTCATTGACCTCAATCTGTAAATCATCAACAAATATGCTTTTGATGTCTGTGAGTACCTTATTCCTCTTTCTTTCCCTTCCGAGCTTTTGTTGTGTAGCTCTTTTTATTCATAGCTCACCCAAAATTTCCATTTTCTCTTCAGAAAGATTAGATTGATCCTAGTTTGGATAACAATATCTTCATCAAGATCAATCTCACCAGTGTTTATTAACTTTTCTTTTCCCTTTACCTTGGGACTCGGGGAAGGAATAAGTTCCTTGCTGTTGCTTTCCTCAACCTTGTTATCAGTGTTTAGTCCCATTAGGTCATTGACCTTTACTACATCAGATGATGGTGTACCAAATTTTGTACTAATGTGAACTGATGAATCAATACTGGCAGTAGAGACATTTACCTCATCCTTTTGTGACTCGAGCATGCTTGTCTCAGTATTGATTGGATCTTGTTGCTCAGTTGTTGCTTGGTCTAATGGTTCTTCAGTCTTGTCCTTGCTCAGAGGTATGATGTTCTGATTTTGAGATTAGGGAAATCATGTCATTACCTCAACTACTATCTATTCAACATCTGACTCTTCAATAGTCCATACCTCAGGTAGAGCATCATCCATCTGATCTATACTCAGGATCTCTATTTTATCATCATCAATTTTCTGCTCAAAGATTATTTTCCACACCAATGTGGCTTGCTTCACTACATCTTCAATGTTCTTTTTCAGAATCTGAAATGTTCTGAATCTGGGTGTATGATTGTTTTCATACCTTTTCAGAGTTTCCTTGATTTCTTTGCCCTTCATTGTAGGCATAACTTGCTTAAGTTTTTCTTCCCTTATATCCTTTTCCATTCCTACTGTATTTGACTAGGGGATTGAGACTGCCTTGTATAAGTCTTCACTCATGTAACTTTTGAACTCAGAAGGATCATATTTCCTTTTGGCCATCTTCTCAACAATTGCTTCTTCAATTTTCTTATTTTCTTCTTTTGATCGAGAAGAGTAGTTAAGTGATTTTACAGAGCTCATTTCTCTACCTTCTCTAAATGCCTTAATCTTCTACTCAAGTGAGGGTTATTGGTTTCTTTAAAACCATAGTATCATCTTGTTTTTCTTTATCATCACTATTTTTTCCCAAATTAAGTTTTCTCATGGACTTTCTCTGTGTGAGAACAGGGGTAGGGGCCTTTTTCTATTTAGGTTCTACCTTCTTCTTCTTCTAAGGAGGTTCAACTTCAGTTTCTTCCTCTAATTGGATAACCTATATTTCAACATCTTCCTCTTAAGTGGTGGCAGTGGAGTCCAAGGTCTTGCCACACTTTTTCTAAAATTTGTTTATCCTTTTCTCTCCTCTTTTCAAGATTTTGGGGATTTCAATTTCTGTGGAAATCTTGTTTTTTTCTTCCTCATATGTTCCAAAGTAAGGTGCCTTTGGATTAATGCATTCATTAACAAGAGATTCTATGATATTCTTAGTATCATCTATATTGACTTCATAAGAGAGAGGCTTCACCCATGCAATCCTAGGTCTCACTGCTTGAATATAGACCTTGTAACAGTCAACTAGGAAACATATATCATCTTCATAGTCCTCTACTAGTTGCTTGGGGATTCTATATCTACTCTGCATTCTTTGTTTGAAGTTTTCAAAGTACCCGTCCATGATACTATCAAAATTATCTCCTAATTCTGCTATATAATCAGTGATCTGGTATATGACTAGCCTACCATTCTTCCATACTACTTTACCCTTGGAAAAAAAGAACTTTTCAATGTAAAACAATATACAGATCAAGAGTGAACCAAACTTACAATAATTAGTCTTTGATACCCGGATGCTCTCCATATTCTTGCCCAATTGGATGAGTTGAAGTTCTGCAAGATCAAATACCATGTTATTCTTTATAACTTTGTAGGCTAGGTCAACAGCTTCACACGGAACACTCTTCGGTCAGCTACAGCTATATATTTGGTGATAAATTACATAGATGCCAAACTTTAATTCATTTTCAGTTACTCCATTCAGTCTCATTCCTCTGCCTTCTCACTTCGCAAGAGTCACTTTTCCCAAATCATCTCTATTTAGGGTTTTGGTGGCCTTCGGTTTGTCAAGCATAGGAAATCCAGTGATACAGTGTATCATATGCTTTGCAATCTCTACTATTTTATCCCATCATATCTACATGTTATGAACAGGACTGAGAACATACACCCATTTCACCTGGAAGTTCTTTGGCATATGCATGATGTGCATTAAACCCTTGGTCTCAATGTGTTTGTGCTTGGCCTTCAAATTCCTATCCTCACATAATGCATCAAATGCTTCATTCATTTCCACATTTCCAAGTTCTTGTAGCTTGCAGTGATAAAAACTATGAATGTCATTTACCAGTAGTACCCTTGGAGGAATCAAAGAGTGAGCTCCCATCAGGTCTACTTCTTCAGCAATTGCAGGATACAATTTGAACACAAGATGATCACAAACTATTGCTAGAAGTCGATGCCATATCTATTTGGATGAATTTCTCAGACCTTTCTCTGGAGTACAAACTTTCTCTGTTTCGCCAAGTGCTCTGAATTCTCCATGAATCGAACGCTTTGTGCAAAATGACCTTCTTAACTCTTCATTTATAAGAATTTTAACTATTAGGGTAAAACATTAAATTCTTCATATAGAGTAGTTTGTGTAGCTTGGGTGTAACCAAGATTTACTCGGAAGCTCAGGTGTAGCTATTCTTTACAATTACCAACATGGCCTGACTCAGCTTGGGTAAGCCAGAGTGGCTTTGGTGTAACTTGTTATCTAACTTGGGTTGTATTTATGATATATCCTATATGCATCAATATGTGGTTTTAAACTATTATCTCATCTAGAAATGGTGTATTACATCTTGAATTGCATAGTTCCAGTTCTCTCCTTTAATTTTAGATCCACCCAATTTGTTGTTCTAGGTGTCAATAGATCCTTCATTGTTTTGGTATGAATTCTCATGAGACTTTCTTACCCATTGCTTGCTCATCTGTGTTCTGATTTTAGAGACTTTAGCTTTGCCATTCTCAAAGCCAGTATCAATCTTTTCTCTGTTCATATAATTTCTGCTTAGATGTCTGAGTTGCTTGCATACATATCATCTCTTGGTAGGATCTCTTTTTTTGAAATGAGTCTTTACACAGTTTGCATTAATGTGTCCATATTCACCACAATGATAACATATGTACCATGTGTTGTAATCCCAACCAAAAATTACTTTAGCCAATTGTTCAGTAGGATTCCAGTTCTTTGTTCTGCACTCGGAGGATTTGTGACCTTGTTTGTTACACTTGTAGCATTTCCCTTCAAACTTGGTTTTCTCTTTGCATTCACTTGCTCTATGTCCATGTTTGTTGCAATTGTAACATTTTCCATTGAATCTTGACTTTCCATTGCTCCAACATTTGTTTGAGGTGTGTCCTAACTTGCCACAATGATTACATGAAGGCTTGTTGTTCCTCTTTGCTCCTTGTTGAGAAGTTTCACCTTGTTTAGTATAACCTAATCCAGTCTGTCCATTATGTCTGAATTCTATTGTCTAATCTATGCTTGTTTGTGAAATAGTTACATTCTCATTTGCTTCTTTTCAGTATTGAGTTCAGTCTGCAGTCTATCATTATCTGTCGTCAAATTTATAACTTCTTGTTTTGCATTATTGGGTTGATTTACCAAATTAGTTTTCTAAATAGACAAGTGATGGATTTCATTGTCTTTTTCTTCTATCCTTATACTCATTAATATTTTGTCTTCTTGTGTTGTATTCTTGTCATCTTCTGCTTTGCTCTTCTATTCTATGACTTCACATATCCTGATTGAATTGATTTATTGTTCTCTTTTCATTTTTCTTATTTCTTCATGTAAGTTGAGATTCTTTGCAAGTAGGTCTTCAATGGCTACATCAGCTTCTTCTAAACTCCTATCTTTGCATATTTATTCAATAATTTCTCCTATATAGTTCTTTTCATTCAATTTTACTACTAGTTCTTGTCATCGTTTAAGAGAGAGCTGCTCCTTTAGTTTCTTAACCTGATCCATGGCTACATTAAGATCTATCTTCTCATTCTCAATGGCTTTCTCTAGTCTATAGGTTTCCATCATTTCTGATCTTTTCTCAAGCTGTCAAACTTTTGATGAGAGAACCACTGCTCTGATACCAATTGTTGGAAATATATAGTGTGCCTAGTGACTAAGAGGGGGGGTGAATCAGGAACCAATAAAACTTAATCCACAATTAACTTGAATGATTAACATGCATAGAACTAAAATTAGAGAACACATAAATCATAACACATTATTTGGTTACCCAGAAACCTTCCAAAGAAAGTAAAACTGGGGTGGGGATGATACCCACAAGATTTAGTACTGCAGTAATAAATTTAGCCGGTTAAATCTTACAACGACCACTTTTGATGGTCTTCCCTATTAGGAGCATACAAAGGACTTATTAGGTCCACCTTGTTAAAGGATTTATTACAATACAAAATGTAGTGCAACTCTGTTAAGAGATTTAGAGAAAGGACTATTGGGTCCACCTTGTTAAAGGATTTTTTTGATCCACCTGTGAGAATGAATCAGTTGTTGATCTTCTCTGTGCAACTGTAATTGCTGATAATGATCCTTTGAATATAAATGATCACCTAATAGTGATAGATGAGTGTCTGTTGTTCAAAATACTTCTGCACTTAGTTAATCTTCTTTTCGCATGTCTTCTACACATATATTCATCTTACAAAACTTTCCACTTACTAATTAAAATATTCACATTCTTGATTAAAAAAGTTATCTTACATATATATCATATGCAAATATACAACACTGCAAGTCGGCTTCCAATTACAAAATAATATATAACAATATATACTATGTTGGCCTCATAACTGTCACTCAGGTCATACTGTCACTTGGGTCATACTGTCACTCAGGTGACTAAGAATGTCATAAGTTTTTTGGTACTAATTGACAATATGTCTTGCCATAGGTTCTACAAGGAATAATTTTAGCAGACATCCTTCTGCATAAATCCAAATTTGATCATTCTCAATCATCCGTACAGTGTTCGTACACTCCTTCCAGTCAAGTAGCTAGTCTGTCTTCTCCATAGAAATATATGTTGACATCAGTGAAAAAACATAAATATCAACAACATCATCAGTAACTAAAACTGATATCAACCAACATATGGCAAGAGACACAACTAGATGAATAAAGTGTTGTCATTGATGGAAACAAAATCATGTATAGTCATCATTTGCATAGGCCCAAATCATCAAGAGATTAGGTCGAGTGACAGATCAAATTTAGGTAAAGAACAAGAAACAACACATATAGTGTAGATAATGTTTGAATTGATGCAAGCTATCAACTTAGTATTTTGAGGTGTGAATTCAAGGAAACCATAATTAAGATATAGTCTTGCTAATCCCAAAGTTTCATGATGAGATCTTTTGGCATGAAGAAGTTATGCACTCTTAAGTGACAATTTACATAAAGAACAATTAGAACATGATCGACATGGTAAAATATTATTTTTCCACAAATTAGTAAAACATTTTTAACTGTCAATTAATAGTCAAATCAATTGAGTTGAAAAGAGAAGTAAATCAATGATTATGCCTATTTTGAATGAAGATTTCGACTATGTTTTAGTGGTCGAACAAAAAATAGTTTACATTTCCCAAGAATGTTTTTATGCCAACATAAGAAGATTAAATAGTTATTGCACAAGTATATAATCGATGGTTGAGATTAGGAAAGGTTGGTAATAATTTTCTTAATCTTTTGAAATCATAATTTTGGTTTGACAGCAAGTTTTCATGTAGAGTTTTCAGATCTGAGATAGTTGATTGATGCAAAGCAGAGGTTGAGAATTATATGTAGATCAAGGGTATCAGAGATTTGTTTTTGTAATTACATGGAACTATAATTAGGTATAATATGGTACTAATATAGCCAGTTCATTGTATTCAGATCATTAAAAGTGTTTGTACGTCAATGAGACTTCTCATTTGTAATTGTAAGTCAGTGTGACTTCCTTAGGATGGGTGCCCATGGAAAATTGAGTAGTGAAAAATAGGAAGTGTACCTGAATGCAAGTGCAATTCTCATATTGTGATAATTTATACTTCTAACAAGGTATCATTATTTTTGTGGGTATCAGCCCTATAAGGTAGAAAAATGATGTTAATAGAATAAGAGTGTTTTGATACTCAAATCACTTATAAGCTTAAATTTAATGTTTATAGTGGAGGGATAAATAAGAAATTCCCCTTTATTCTCAAATGCACAAAGGAAGGATCCAAATTGATCAACCCAAAAAGAATCGATGCATAAATGAATCAATCTATTGGAAATAAGAATAAAGAAGGAGATTCTAGACTTCCCTCTTAAAATGTGTGTGAATGTAAATGTGTGATAGATTTATAATGATTAAGGATTTGAATTGAAATGGATAGGCGAAATACACTAACCTTTAAAAATTACAGATCAAAGAATGCTATTTTCTGAGGTCTGTACTCTATTTCTGGAAAATCTGAAGTATGATCCGGAACCAAAACACAGAGATAAACAAAACTCACAAATCTTTTTATGATCTGACACCATCTTATGAAAAAGGTTGACCTTGACCCACTAATCTCACCCCTGACCCACTAATATTGACCCTGAACTGAACAGGTCTGATAGAAAATATGTTCGTGGATCCTGAAAGTTTGTCGAAAAGGGTATCCAGATCTGTGTTCAAATCCGTAGTCCTAAACCTGTACATCCAAGAAAAAGAGATTTGTTTGTTGGGGGGAGGGGTTTTCCTTAGTCAAACCCCAATTTAGGAATTCTTTAAAGTAGTAGAATTGAATCTAAGAATGAATCTATGATATTGAATAGATATGCAATTGTAATTCAAATGTAGCAAGTATGTAAATATGAAAGCTTGGACTCAATAGAAACCATAAACCTCCATGATTGTATGCTTGGAATCCACCTTGTAAAGAATAAATGGGTGTTGAAGATGCATAAAGGATCTTGAAGGAAGATCACACCACCATGATGGCTAGATCTAGGGTTTGAATGACGAATCTTGAATGTTTGAACCTAATCCCTTCAAAGGCTTGAAATCTTGAATCCTTGATCTTCAATGGAGAACTTGAATGCTTGAGAGGAATAATTGAACACCTTGAAAGCTTGAAAACATGTAGAAAAATGGATGCTTGAACATTTTTCTTCTTAACAAAATCTTGGTTAGAGCTTTTTGCACTTAGAAGACTTCTTAGAGAAAATGAGAGAGAAAGGCCTCCTTTTATATGAAACTAGGGCACAATCTTCTAGAGAGGCCAACATAGGATAATTAAATTCCAATTAGACCCATTCCCCTAGAAGAGGACCTATATTAAATACAATTTAGGATTTTTCACTTTGAAACCCAAAACAGCTGACTCGAAAGCGGGAAAAATAAATTTCTGGTGACCTCCGAAAGCTGACAAGCTTCTAGATTTGAAAGGTGGACCCAGGTCAAGGTCAAGGTTGACCCTGACCTAGGTCAAGGTTGATTTCAAGCCTGACCTAGGTCAAGGTCAAGTTTGATCCTGACCTAGGTCAAGGTCGAGGTCGACCTTGACCCAGGGGGTCAAAACCCCTGGAAAAAGTGCCAGATGGGATAGAAAGTGCCTGAAGAGGCCTAATCAGGGTCCTAAATAGGCACAGAGGCATGAGATGATGCAGAAATAAGGGAAAAGTATGATGGTGGTCAAAAAAAATCCCTAAGGAGGGATAAACTTTCTTATCATAGAAGTGCTTCCATTTTAAGATGATACATTAACCCACCACTTTAGCAGAACTATGGAAATCAGACATGCTTTTGGTAAAGTTAGAAGAAAGACTCTGGTCGATCACAACGAGGTAGAACATCACTAAGTCAAGGACATGAGTCCTTAGACCATGGATTCTAACTCAAAATATATGCATAAAGATATGGAAGTAAAGAACAATCTAAAATAGGAAACATACATGATTACATAAGCAGGACAAGAGCAAAACTATAGATAATATAAGTAGGAGATATTTTTCCACAGCAAGTCAAATTGTGATATTGCTATCAGGATTCAACTGTGTAGTTTTTGAGTCAAACTCATTGACCCATAATTCATGAGTAGTGGTTCACA
>MU224050.1:551509-566891 GCA_018584345.1 Thuja plicata | reverse complement strand
TGCTTCACCTCTGTGAGCATCACCTAGATCCAATGAGTGCTAAGTGTTCCATTCATTCTCATGAGAGATGGGTTCATGTAAACCACTACTCATGAATTATGGGTCAATGAGTTTGACTCAAAAACTATAGATAATATAGCTTCATGATCTAATCCTACTAGCATGAAAATGGAAGAGAGAGAAGGGAAAGTGATTACCTCACCTAGTAATATTCCCATCTTACTATGAATCACCAAGGAGGGAGATCCCAACAGGTTCACCCATAAACTGTGCTTGTAATTGTAATGTGTCTTCTGATGACTTTTGAAAATATCCATAGATCCACATTCTTGTATCACTATGAATATAAAATGCGTGTCTTTTCAAGATTTAGCAACTTATATGTGTTACCTTCCAAGGATTTAGCATATTCAAATTTAAAAAGGTGCGTATCTCTTCAAGATTTAGCAACTTATGTGTGTTACCTTCCGAGGATTTAGCAAAAAATAATAAAAATGTGTGTCTCTTCAGGATTTAGCAACTTATGTGTGTTACCTTCCAAGGATTTAGCATGTTGTAAAATGTAAACTAATGTAAAATATAGTACAAGGAAGACCCTATATATGCCCCCCTCCTTATTATGACTACCTACTAGGCAGGATAAGGAAGAGAAAAGAGAATACCTACTTCACAAAGTAAGGAGATATCCAACTTAACAACAATGTATACCATATTCTTAGCAAAGAGTCTTGACCCTTACATCCAAGAACATAGATAATTGTGAAACGGATATGTCACTTATGAAAGAAGGATCCTCAAAAGGGAAGAGAGATTATCAACAAGACCCTCACCATAGAGGAGTGCTTAGGATAAAATGTCATCTTTGAAAGAAAAGAGGGACCAAAGATTCAATCATTAAGCCCCCTACGATGAAGAGGAAAAGGAATCTCAGAATGAAGGAGTCAAACTCTTAACCAAAGCAATGGAATTAGTTTATCAAGAGCATAGTTTGAAAAATAAAGAAGAGGTGATGACCTAGGACAATCACCTCTTATATAAGAGGGTATCCATAGTCAAAAACATACATCTTTATAAGGAAATAATGTTATATGATAAACAAGTGCCACTAGGTTAAGGAAAGTAGATCCTTAGATAGAGGAAGAAAGAGAATACCTTTCCCCCGGCGGTGAAAGCAAGGGATATACCAAATTATATCAAGAAATTTTGTTGTAGAAAAGAGATATCATGCAAGAAGTGAGAAAGTAATCCTTGTGAGGGATAGCACACTATTCAATTTCCAAGGTGAGAGATTTATCAACCATGGAAACCAAAAAACAATGAAATAGGTTATAATCAAGGACATAGATCCTTAATGCAAACCAAGATTTTCATGTATGATTGGATATCACATAATAGATCGATACTTCTTAACCAAGGGAAAGTGGATCCTAGAAAGATAGAAAAGAAGGAGATGGCATCCTTGACCCCCAAGCATAGGAACAAGGATGAAAGGGGACCTATTATATCACTCACAACATTATGCAAGACAATGAGCCCCCAAAGATTTAGGCTAGCATTGCTTACATAATATGGAGTTCTATAATAGGAACATAAATTTTATTTAGAGAAAATAGGATTGAAATATAACTCATTGCCACATGATGTATAAATAACTTTACTATCAATGAGCTGCCTAATCTTATAATGTAAAGCTTGATATTCATTAGAATGATCATGAAATCTATGATAGAAACAAAAAGGAAGAATCTTCAAGTATAGACTATGTTTCTTTTTTCCTTTAGGTCGAGTAATCATCTTATAGCACGAAGGAGTTTAGGCAGAACAACCTCTTGGTCAAATTCCTTCATAGGGTCATCATGTTTTGAAATGTTATTTGAAATGTTGGTAACATTGATGTGTTGTTAAGGATTAAATCCCAATCCATAAGAATTCTCATGCCCCCCATTCTATAAGGGCATTTGAATTCCCTATTTATTCATACCACATCTTTGACCATGGAATCCTTGTTTAACTAGTAAATGGTAACTAGGACCATAACAAGAAGCCATATCACAAGGAGTCAATCGAACTTCGGTAGTCACTATGTCATCATTATTATGTTCGATAGATTCACAAGAAGGAAAAAGAAAGCAATACATCCTAGGAGAAGATGGGGTATGATCTTGATGCTCTATAAGATCATTACTAAGAGGGAGAGCATTAAGGGAATTCATATCATTCTCCGCTAATGCCTCATCACTAGAAGGAATCCCAAATGGAGTGTTTTAGAAAAAGAGTCATCATCATGTATGAATATGTAATCCATTAATAAATCACCCTCTTGTATCAAAGCATCTTCACCAAGAGGAGATAAATCAATGTCTTTATCCAAGGGTTCAGCCCAAAAAGTAGAATCACCCATAATGGCTTCATGAGGAGGAGAGTAATCAACATCAAAATCCAAAGGTTCATCCCAAATAGGATGATTATCCTCCCTATCAATAAAGAACATTGTAGGAGAACCTAAAGCTTGATCCATAAAGGGTGAAGAATTATATTCTAAAGTAGGCTCAAAGAAAAGACATATATTAGGAGAAGAAGTAACATCTATCCTTAACTCACTTCTATGGTAAAGGTAAATTGTAGAGATTGTAGAGGAGCATAAAATAGAAATAGGATCAATAGAGATCTTATTTGAACAAATTTCATCCTCACTTCCATGTACCTCATTAGGGGATCTATCCTCTTTAGCAACAAAAGCCTCATCAAAGTATTCAAAACAAAAATCATACATGTTGAACACAATGAAAAATGTAAATGTTTTTGTATTTTTAAAGATATTTTTTGATTTTTAATTTTTTTTATATAAATTCAAGAGAATAAAAGAAATATACTTTATAATTCATGTAATATCTAACATAATATGCAAATCTAACACCAAAAACAAAGCGTTGTCTATCGCGGGTTCACCAAAATGTAAGGGAAGAAAAATGAAGTTAATAGAATAAGAGTGTTTTGATACTCAAATCACTTATCACCTTACATTTAATGTTTAGAGTGGAGGGATAAACAAGAAATTCCCCTTTATTCTGAAATGTACAAAGGAAGGATCCAAATTGATCAACCCAAAATGGATCGATGCATAAATGAATCAATCTACTGGAAATAAGAATAAAGAAGGAGATCCTAGACTTCCCTCTTAAAATGTGTGTGAATATAAATGTGTGATAGATTTAGAATGATTAAGGATTTGAATTAAAATGGAAAGGATAAATATACTAACCTTGAAATATTGCAGATCAAAGAATGTTGTTTTCTAAGGTCTATACTCTATTTCTGGAAAATCTGAAGTATGATCCGAAACCAGAACGCAAAGACAAACAAAACTGAGAAATTTTTTTCTGATCCAACACCATCCTATGAAAAAGGTAT
Organism: Thuja plicata; assembly: GCA_018584345.1. NCBI lineage: Eukaryota > Viridiplantae > Streptophyta > Pinopsida > Cupressales > Cupressaceae > Thuja > Thuja plicata. Next base: position 563,480 of record MU224050.1, on the reverse strand, counting down.
ACCTTGACCCACTAATCTCACCCCTCACCCAATAATATCAACCTTGACCTACCCAAGTCTGACAGAAAATCTATTCGCGGATCCTAAAAGTTTGCCAAAAAGGGTATCCAGATCTGTGTTCAAATCCGCAGTCCTGAACCTATACCTGCAAGAAAAATAGATTTGTTTGTTGGGGGGGTTTTCCTTAGTCAAACCCCTATTTAGGAATTAACATTGAAATCAATAAAGTACAGAATGCTAGCAAGTAGTAGAATTGAATCTAAGAATGAAGTTATGATATTGAATAGATATGCAATTGTAATTCAAATGTAGCAAGTATGTAAATATGAAAGCTTGGACTCAATAGAAACCATAAACCTCCATGATTGTATGCTTGGAATCCACCTTGAAGATAATGAATGGGTATTGAGGATGCATAATGGATTTTGAAGGAAGATCACACCACCATGATGACTAGATCTAGGGTTTGAATGATGAATCTTGAATGTTTGAATCTAATCCCTTCAAAGGCTTGAAAGCTTGAATCCTTGATCTTCAATGGAGAACTTGAATGATTGAGAGGAAGAATTTAACACCTTGAAATATTGATAACATGTAGAACAATGGATTCTTGAATCTTTGCTTCTTGACAAAATCTTGGTTAGAGCTTTTTGCACTTAGAAGACTTCTTAGAGAAAATGAGATAGAAAGGCCTCCTTTTATATGAAACTAGGGCACAATATTCTAGAGAGGAAAAAATAGGAGAATTAAATTCCAATTAGACCCATGCCCCTATAAGAGGACCTATATTAAATAAAATTTATGATTTTCCACTTCAAAACCCAAAATAGTCAACCCGGAACCGGGAAAAATGAATTTCTGATGACCTCTAGAAGCCGACACGCTTCCAGATTTGAAAGGGGGACCCAGGTCAAGGTCAAGGTCAAGTTCAACCCTTACCTAGTCAAGGTTGAGGTCAACCTTGACCTAGGGGGTCAGAACCCCTGGAAAAAGTGCCAGATGGGATAGAAGGTGCCCGGAGCGGCCCAATCAGGGTCCTAAATAGGCACAAAGGTAGGAGATGATGCGGAAATGAGGGGACAGTATGATGGTGGTAAAAAAAATCCCCTAAGGAGGGATAAATGTTATTATAATGGAAGTGCTTCAATTTTAAGAAAATACAAGCCCCACCATTGTTTTCAAACTAGTTTGGGTTTCCACGATAAAAGTTCATGTGTTATGGTTGTGTTTCTTTCTACTTTATACTCTTGCAGTTTACTTTTCAATTTAACCTTAAGAGTACTTGTGAATTGTTTCCATAAGGATAAAAATTTTAGAGCACTGATTTACCTTCCTCTCATTATTCCATCTTTCCAACAATTGGTATCAAAGCTATACCCTTAGAGGAAGCCTAACAACATTAGGGAGATCCAGGAAGGAAAAATGGAATTAGGTTTGCATGAAAAAATCATTGTCGCTTTGAATGACCTAGACCAATCTAATGTTGAAGTTGAAAAATTGCAAAGGGAGCTAAGGGAGAATAAGATATTCATGAAGACACTAAAAGGAAAATTGAAACAAGCCAGAGTTAAGAGAAAAGAACTATTTGAAAGACTTGAAGGACAAGACTGAAGAATGTGAAAGACTTGAGAAAGAAAATGTAACCCTAAAGAATAATATGGAAGTAATAACAATGAGATTCACCAAGGAAATTCAATAAAGGAAGAAGAATGAAGATAACCTAAGCCAAACCCTAAAAGAGAGATCCAATGAATGTGATAAACTTTCAAAGGAATGCAGTGGGCTTATGGCCAGTTTGCAGGAGATAAAATATGTTGAAGAAGAACTTAGAGATGAATTGGTGATTTCTAATGATTACAAATAAAATTTTAGGATCATTATGACAAATCTTGATTCACTTCTTGAAACTTAGAGGAGAAATATGGATAAGAGTGGACCTGGATTTGAAAAGGGTGAAATCTCAAAGTTAGCAAAAGGAATTCCTAGATCTGACAAAAAGGAAACCAAAAGGATATCCATAAGACAACCCAATGATCAAAGGAATAGTAGTAAGTACTTTAACTGTAATAAGTTTGGACATTTAGCCATGAATTGTAGGAATAGGTTGAATCATAATCAAGTATCCTTTTATGGTCAATGTTACAAATCTTGTAATCATGGTCATAGGGAAAGTGAATGCATAGGCAATATGAATAGCTATGTTAGTAAAAGGGACAATGTCAGATTCTATGCATGTGATGGATTTGGTCATATTGCAATAATTTGTGCAAATAGGATAAGTTTGATGGTCAATTAAGGGCAAAGAAGGTTTATCTGTCTCAAATGTAACAGATCTGGACATCTAGCCAAGTAATGCAAATATATCACTAAGGACAATAATTAGTATGCAGCAAATAAAGATAAGATCAATCCAAAAGATGAGAAAGGAAAGGAAAAGATTGATGTCGGGGAAGGGTGCAAGAAGATGAAGCATATATGGGTGAAGAAAGATGTAATAGAATGATCTACATTTGGACCTGAGGGTGCCAATACAACAAACAACTGAAGGTAGGCCTTTAGCCTAGGGGGATATGAAGATATGAAGTTATGCAACTGATTTGTGTGTCAGATGGTAAGTTATGTTGAAGACAATTATTAAATTGTGTATTGTCATTGATGTTACACATGTATATACACTTATGTAGTGATGTTACACAAATGTCTACATTTAGACCGATCACAGTTGGTGAATAGAATGAGTTATTTCAGTGTTGACCGAGTTCAGTCGAGTATTGAAGAAGTTCAGTGTTGACCGAATCACTCGGGCATTTCAGTCATGGTCGAGCATTCAGTGGCAGCTGACTTATAGTGATTTAATTAATTGATTATATGAGGCTGATTGAATTGTGATTTTTTTAGAAGTATATTCAAGCTGACTTGGCAGGGCTCATCATATATATGAAAGGTCAAGTTTGGATTGAATGTGTGTGAAGTGGAAGAAAAAGTATAAAGGGAAAAGCATAAGTGTGGAATTTAGTGACATGAAGAGTGAAGGTGAAATCAGATAGGATTCTTATTGATCACTCAAATCTACAATAGAACATCTAATCAGGAAGGATCTAGTCATAATCAGAATAGAGATCTGAATCAGAGACATTTGCTTACACATACAGGTCAATTCATTGTTACTTTCTAACAATTGTAGTAGTGATCTCAAATCTCTTAATAGAGTAGACTTAACAGTCTTTTTGTAAATCCTCTTACAAGGTAACATTTCTATGTTGAAGTGTTAAAGACCTCCAACAATGCCACTCATCACAGGGTGATTAAATCTTCTAACATGGTCACACCTAATAATTTTTTATTGTAACCTTTAATAGGGTTGGCTCCTAACAGGGCTCACTTTAGAAGAGTGAAAACAATAACTAGTTACATTGGTGGTTTTTCCCATATTGGGTTTCCACATTAAATCTTGGTGTCACCTATGTATATGTTATTTGCTTCATGCTTTATATTTCTACACATAATCACTAAAGTATAATTGCATTGGATATTATAAAGATTGCTTTGACACCAGAGTTACAAAAGAATATCTTAATTGACCGAGTAAGAGTGTTAAAGTGTTTAAAACATCTAAGGGACAAAGGATTTGTTTTGGAGTAACTAATTCACACCTCCCCTCTCAGTTACTTATCTCATTTCCAACAATTGGTATCAGAGCTTCAAGTTCTTTCAGAGAAGGTTTCAAGACCCAAGCTAAAGATTAGATATGTCTTATAGAAGGGAGATCCCAAAGCTAAATAAAGACAACTTCCTTGCATGGAAAGAGCTGATGAAGCTACATCTATATACTATCAGAGATGTTGGTTTGCAATTTTTGGAAAGAAAATATGTGGAACCAATAGGGACTGACTGTGGAACAAATGATGGAATAGAAGCTTCATAACATAATGATGATTGATATAGCTTCTTCACTCAGCTACTCAAAATTTGATGAAGTAAAGGACTGCCCTACAGCCTATGATATGTGGAAGAAATTACAGGACATTCATGGAGGAGATGAAAATGTAAAGAGAGCCAAAGCAGAAAGTCTAAGAGGATAATTTGACCAAATGAAAATGAAAGAAGGAGAGGACATTACAAGATATAGTGAAAGAATCAAGAATGTTGTGAGTGCTATAAGAGCTGCAAGTGGAATAATTGAAGATACAATAGTGGTCACCAGGGTACTAAGAAATTTACTTCCTATCTATTCTATTATATTTTCATCTATTCAAGAGATGAGGTGCAATAAGGACATAACTCTAGATACATTAGTGGGAAGGCTTACAACTTTTAAGTTGAACAACTTTAACAATTACTCTCCTAGCTCTAGCAATCTTGAGTCTTCATTCAAAGCTAAATTAAACCTTGGTAAGAAGGATAGATACTCAAAAGGGAAGCAGATTGAAAGTGACAGTGATGATGAATCTGATGATGAATATCTTGACATCACTGAAGCATTACTTGCAAGAAAAGCTGCAAAAGGAAAATACAAAGGAAAGATACCATTGATTTGTTTCTCATGCATTAAGGTTGGTCACATTGTTACAAAGTGTTCGAACAAAGAAGACAAAGATGAGAAAAAGTTCAACAAATTCAAGGATATCAAGAACTACAAAAGCTACAAGGATAAAGGGAAGAAGTCTTGTTATATTGCTAAAGATTCTAATAGTGATGAAGAAGAAGATGAAATGGTTTATATTGCTATTAAGGATGAGTCAGATGAAGAAGATGAAAAGACAACACTTTTCTCACACATCAATAAAAATGGCACATGGATAATTGATTGTGGTTGTTCTCATCACATGACTAGTGATAAAACAAAATTTGAATATCTTGAACACTATGATGGTGGGAGTGTCAGTTTTGGGAATGATGAATCTTGCCATGTGAAAGGAAAAGGTTGCATTATTCTGACAGATGGAATCAAATGTGATAATTCTTATAGGGTTGAAGGACTGAGGATAAATCTACTAAATGTAGCACAGCTGAACCACATTGGCCTCAAGGTAGAAATCATGAATGGTAAGGCCAAGCTCCTGGATGGTAAAGGGAACCTAGTCAGAACTGGCAGGCAAACAAAAGGTAATCTATTTTATCTTGATCTCACTGAAGGTTCATGCTTTATTGCACAAGTAGAATAAAGTTGGTTATGGCATAAAAGGTTGTGTCATGTAAATTTTGATAATCTGGTAAACATAAGCAAGAACAAGAGAGTCAGACGTATTCCTATTTTGAAGAAACCTGAGTTAGTAATAAGCAAAGAATGTCAAATTGGAAACATGAGAAAGACAAGTTTCAAAAGAAAGAATTACAATATTGATGAAGTCTTGGAATTGGTACATAGTGACCTATGTGGACCAATTGGAACAAAAGGCTATACTGGAGAGAAGTATTTTATTCTATTTGTTGATGATCATTCTAGAATGATGACTGTCATGTTTCTTAGAGAGAAATCAGAAGCTTTTCAGAAATTCAAATGGTATCTTGCAAGAGTTGAAAAGGAAACAGGAAAGAAACTAAAATGCCTAAGATCTGACAGAGGAGGAGAATTCATTTCTAATGATTTCAATGAATTCTATAATGAGAGAAGAATCAAAAGATAGCTATCTACCCCTAGTACTCCAGAGAAAAATGGAATAGCAAAAAGAAGAAACAGATCCATTATGGATTGTGCCAGAACCCTGATGATTGAAAAGAATGTTGCTGCCAAATAATGGAAGGAGGCCATCAACACTATAGTGTTCACCTTGAATTGAGTTAAACCAAAGAAAGGTAGTAACCAAACACCTTTTGAATTATGGTATGGTTATAAACCTAATGTTCATTATTTCAAAGTGTTTGGAAGAAGATGCTACATCTTGAAGGAAGCAAGAAATGGAAAACTAAATGCAAAAAGTGATGAAGGAATATTCCTAGGTTACTCATGTAAAAGAAAAGCATACAAATGTCTAAATCTTACTACTCACAAAGTCATATAAAGTGTACATGTCAAGATTGATGAGTTTGCAAAAAAATGTGAAGAGAAGAGCAGTAAAGAGCCTGAAGACTACAGTAACTTTGTGTATCATGAACCTAATATTATACCTATGAATCGAGAAATGGTGATTGGACAACAGAACTGTCAACCACTAAATATACTAGCACAAACTGTGCAATCCAAGTTGCAAACTATGCAACCCGAGATGCTGGTAGAAGAGACTGAGACAGGAAGAGAGGGAACCAAGTCTCAAATAGAGGAAAATGAGTCTTAGACAGTGGAACCCGAGCATCAGATAGAAGAAGAGGAAAGAATGTTTGAGAATGACAGACCTAGTGGATCAAGTCCAAAATCTAGACTGAAGATCCAGTACTTTCAAAATATGTTAGAAGGCATCATGCACTTGAGAAAATAATTGGAGATCAAACAAAAGGTGTGATGACAAATAAAAAACTCAAAGGTACATGTTTACTAAGTGAATTTGAACCTAGAACTATTAAATATGCATTGAATGATGAAAGCTGGATAGAGGCAATGAATGAAGAAATTGAGTAGATTGAAAAGAAAAAAACTTGGACTCTTGTGCCTACGCTAAAGGACAAGAATGTGATTGGAACCAAGTGGGTTTTTAGAAATAACATAAATGAAAATGGTAAAGCTTCTAGAAACAAGGCTAGACTAGTTTGTAAGGGGTATGCTCAAGAAGAGGGTATTGATTATGGAGAAACTTTTGCTCCTATTGCAAGACTTTAAGGAGTCAGAACTCTTCTGGCATATGTTGCATATAAAAGATACAAAGTGTATCAAATGGATGTGAAATTTTCATTTCTTAATAGAATCCTAAAAGAAGAAGTCTGTATTGAACAACCTAGAGGATTTTTTGATCCTAGCATAAGGAATATTGTTTGCAAGCTGCATAAAGCATTGTATGGACTGAAGCAAGTGCCCAGAGCCTGGTATGAAAGACTGCATAGCTATCTAATTAGTATTGGATTTTAGAAAACCAATGATAACAGTAGCATGTACATCAAAGAAGGACCACAGAACAAAACACTGTTAGCAGAGATATTTGTTGATGACATATTATTTAGTGTTTATGATGACCTATGCAAAGCATTCTTTGTAGCTATGAGTAAAGAATTTGAGATGCCTATGTTTGGGGAGATCAAATTCTTTGTTGGATTACAAGTACATCAAATGAAGGATGGTATCTACATTACTCAATCAAAATATATCAAGGAGATACTTCAGAAATTTGTTATGGAATATTCCAAACATTTTGGAATACCCATGTGTACTAGACAGAAATTATCTAAGGATGATGATTCAAAAGAGGTAGATCAAACCAACTATAGATCCATAATTGCAAAATTGTAATATGTTGTTCACACCAGACCTGATATTGCATTGGTAGTTGGTATTGTTGCAAGATTTTCAGCTAATCCTAGAGACAATCACCTAATGGAAATCAAAAGAATTCTGAGATATATGAAGGGTACTGAAGACTATGGTTTATGGTATAAGAAAGGTGGAAACTTTGATTTAAAGGAATTCATTGAAGCTAATTAGGCTAGAAGTGTCGATGACAGGAAAAGCACCAATGGTGGAGCTTTCTTTCTTGGAAAGAGGTTAGTGTCTTGGACCAGCAAGAAACAAAATTGTATCTCTCAGTCTACAACAGAGGAAAAATATGATGTTGCAGTAGTGAATTGTTCAAACATCATATGGATCAAGCAATTGTTGTCAGGAATAAAGGAAGAAGTAAAAGAACTAGTTATTATCTACTGTGACAACACCAATGCCATTAACATTTCAAAGAATCCTATGATGCATACCAAAACCAAGCATATAGAAATAAAGTATCATTTTTTGAGGTAATTGGTACAGAATAAAGAAGTAAGGTTGGAATATGTGAATACCAAAGAAAAATTTGCAGACATATTCACCAAACCTTTACCTAAGGATGCATTCTTGTATCTTAGAGAAAAGCTAGGGGTGCTTCGCCTAACTGAAGCTCACTAAAATATAGTTTAGTGATGCATCAACCTGAGCGACAATGAAGATCTATTAGTTGATGCGGGTACATCAGAGAACATTGCAGATGAATTAGTACATTCAAGTACATTAGAATTACAAAGTGAAATAGTATTGAGAAGATGGAATCTTACAGAATAAAAGACAAGCAAGTTATGGAGTCTTTGGCCTCTGTTGTCAAAGAGGGACATTTTTCTATAATACATAAGAATAAGACAAAAGTGGGAGAGTTTCCTACATCACAGAAGATTATACAGTAAAGGGAGATTTTGATGTTAGAGGGAGTTTTTGGATGAGAATCAGAATGAAGCTAAGGACATTAAAGAAAATTTTCTATTGCTCTACAATTCTTTGTATTATGACATGTTGTGTTTCCATCAATTCCAAAGAGGGAGATTGTTGAAGACAATTACTCAATTGTGTATTGTCATTGATGTTACACATGTATATATACACTTATGTAGTGATGTTACACAAATGTCTACATTCAAACCAAGCACATTTCGTGAATAGAATGAGTTATTTTGATGTTGACCGAGTTCAATCAGGTATTGAAGAAGTTCAGTGTTGACCAATTCACTCAGGCATTTCAGTCATGGTCGGGCATTCAGTGGCAGCTGACTAACAGTGATTTAATTAATTGATTATATGAGGTTGACTGAATTGTGATTTATTTAGAAGTATATTCAAGCCGACTTGGCAGGGCTCATCATATATATGAAAGGTCAAGTTTGGATTTAATGTGTGTGAAGTGGAATAAAAAGTATAAAGGGAAAAGCATAAGTGTGGAATTTTGTGACATGAAGAGTGAAGGTGAAATCAGATAGGATTTTGATTGATCACTCGGAGCTGCAATAAAACATCTGATCAAGAAGGATCTAGTCATAATCAGAATAGAGATCTAAATCAGCAAAGACAATTTCTTACACATATAGGTCAATTCATTGTTACTTTCTAACAATTGTAGCAGCGATCTCAAATCACTTAACAGATTAGACTTAACAATCTTTTTGTAAATCCTCTTACAAGGTAGCATTTCTATGTTGAAGTGTTGAAGACCTCTAACAAGGCCACTCCTCACAGGGTGATTAAACCCTCTAACAGGGTCACACCTCATAGTGTGTTATTGTAACCTTTAACAAGGTTGGATCCTAACAGGGCTCACTTCAGAAGAGTGAAAAATAGTAACTAGCTACATTGGTAGTTTTTTCCCATATTAGATTTCCACGTTAAATCTTGGTGTCACCTGTGTATATGTTATTTGTTTCATGCTTTATGTTTCTGCACTTAATCACTAAAGTATAATTGGATTGGATATTATAAATATTTCTTTGACACCCGACTTACAGAAGAATATCTTAATTGATCGAGTAACAGTGTTAAATTGTTTAAGACATCTAAGGGACAAAGGATTTATTTTGGAGTAACTGATTCACCCTTCCCCTCTCAGTTACTTATCTCATTTCCAACAATTGGTATCAGAACTTCAAGTGCTTTTAGAGAAGGTTTCAAGACCCAAGCTAAAGATCAGAGATGTCTTACAGAAGGGAGATCCCAAAGCTAAACAAAAAAAACTTCCTTGCATGGCAAGAGCTAATGAAACTACATCTATCTACTATCTGAGATGCTGGTTTGCAATTTTTGGAAAGAAAATATGTGGAACCAACAGGGACTATGATTGTGTAACAGATGATGGAACGGAAGCTTCATAGCATAATGATGATTGATATAGCTTCTTCACTCAGCTACTTAGAATTTGATGAAGTCAAAGACTGCCCTACAGCCTATGATATGTGGAATAAATTATAGGACATTCATGGAGGAGATACAAATGTAAAGAGAGCCAAAGAAGAAAGTCTAAGAGGACAATTTGACTAGATTAAAATAAAAGAAGGAGAAGACATTACAAGATATAGTGAAAGAAATCAAGATGGTTATGAGTGCCATTATAGCTGTAGGTGGATAACTGAAGATACAATAGTGGTCAGCAAGGTAATAAGAACTTTACTTCTTATCTATGCTATTAGATTTTCAGCTATTCAAGAGATGAGGTACTATAAGGACATAACTCTGGATACATTAGTGGGAAGGCTTACAACTTTTAAGCTGGATAACTTTGACAATTACTCTCCTAGCTCTAGTAATCTTGAGTCTGCATTCAAAGCTAAATTAAACCTTGGTAAGAAGGATAGATACTCAAAAGGGAAGAAGATAGAAAGTGACAGTGATGATGAATCTAATGATGAAGATCTTGACATAATTGAAGCATTACTTGCAAGAAAAGCTGCAAAAGGAAAATACAAAGGAAGATACCATTGATTTGTTTCTCATGCAATAAGGTTGGTCACATTGCTACAAAGTGTCTGAACAAAGAAGACAAAGATGAGAAAAATTTCAACAAATTCAAGGACTTCAAGAACTACAAAAGCTACAAGGATAAAGGTAAGAAGTCTTGTTATATTGCTAAAGATTCTAACAGTGATGAAGAAGAAGTTGAAATGGTTTATATTTCTATTAAGGATGAGTCAGATGAGTAAGATGAAAAGAAAACACTTTTCTCACACATCAATAAAAATGACACTTGGATAATTGATAGTGGTTGTTCTCGTCACCTAACTGGTGATAAAACAAAATTTGAACATCTTGAACACTATGATGGTGGGAGTGTTAGTTTTGGGAATGATGAACCTTGCCCTGTGAAAGGAAAAGGTTGCATTATTCTGAAAGATAGAATCAAATGTTATAATGCTTATTGGGTTGAAGGATTGAGGAAAAATCTACTCAGTGTAGTACAGCTGAAAAAAATTGGCCTCAAGGTAGAATTCATGAATGGTAAGGTCAAGCTCCTAGATGGGAAAGGGAACCTAGTCAGAACTGGGAGGCAAACAAAAGGTAATCTATTCTATCTTGATCTCACTGAAGGTTCATGCTTTATTGCACAAGTAGAATAAAGTTGGTTATGGCATAAAAGGTTGTGTCATGTAAATTTTGATAATCTAGTAAACATAAGAAATAAAAAGAGAGTCAAAGGTATTCCTATTTTGAAGAAACCCGAGTTAGCAATATGCAAACAATGTCAAATTGGAACGATGAGCAAGACAAATTTCAAAAGAAAGAATTACAATACTGATGAAGTCTTGGAATTGGTACTGTATAGTTGGAAAATGGAAGCACTTCCATTGTAGACGTGTTTAGCTTTTTGATTAAGTGGTTTTGGGTCATATCAAGCACCTTGAATGGGTTCCTGATCTAGACCTGGCTTTCCCCCTATTTTGTCCCTCTTTCCATTTCTTTCCAGCCTGATTTCTACATTCTGGATTGCAGACCTGAGATTCTGGACTTCAAGGTCAGGGTTGACCTTTTGGATCTATGTCGACCTTGACCCTGACCTAGGTCAAGGTCAACCTCGACCTTGACCCAGGGTTCAAACTTCAAGGTCTTCTAGTTTCTAGATGTCGGTCTTTGCAAAAAAGTTCTTTCCCACTTTCGGGTCGGCTGTTTCAAGTTCCGAAGCACTGATTCCTAAACTATGTTTAATATAGGTCCTCTCCTAGGGGTAAAGGCTTTAATGGGAATTTAATCCTCCTATGTAGGCCTCCTTGGAAGATTGTGCCCTAATTCCATATAAAAGAGAAGCTTTCTCTCTCATTTTCTCTAAGTCTTCTAATCATGATCAAGCATTCTCAAGACATCTTCAAGTGTGATTCAAGCAAGCAAGAAAGAAAGATTTCAAGCAAGCATTCATTCATTCAAGTATCCATTTTTCATGAAGGAGATCCATCGGAGGCCATTGAAGGATTGAAGCTACATGGTGCCCTTTTGGTGATCTCTCCATCCACCTTCTTCCAAGCCTATTCCAAATTCAAGAACCCATTCAAGACTTGGTGTTGGAGATCTATAAGCAAGAGATTGAAGACATCCTACCTTTCTACATTC
>MU224050.1:501434-532926 GCA_018584345.1 Thuja plicata | reverse complement strand
AATGTAAAATAGACAGATAAAGGAATATTCATTAATCAGTCAAAATATGTGAAGGAAATATTGAAAACTTTCAAGATGGAGGATTGCAAGCCAGTATGCACTCCTATGATCATAGGAAGTAAACTTTAAAAATTGATGACTCCACAACAGTTGATAAAACATTGTACAAATCTATGATTGGAAAGCTTATTTATCTAACTCAATCAAGACCTGACATATCTAATGCAGTTGGCATTGTAGGAAGATTTGCAGCCAAACCCAAGCATAATCACCTAATGGAAATCAAGAGGATATTCAGATATCTTAAGGGAACTATAGACTATGGTTTATGGTATCCTAAATCAGAGAATACACAACTTCATGTGTATACTGATGCAGATTGGGAAGGTTGTATTGATGACAGAAAGAGCACTTCAGGAGGAACAGTATTTCTTGGAGAAAGGTTGGTATCTTGGAAAAGCAAGAAGCAAAATTGTATTTCTCAGTCAATGGCAGAAGCAGAATATGTTGCAGCAGCACTGAATTGTACAAAAATTGTTTGGATCAAGCATATGGTTAAAGACTTTGGTATTTAGGTTGATTATCCTATTTGTATTCATTGTGATAACACTAATACTATTAACATGTCTAAGAACCCTATGATGCACGCAAAGAAAAAGCACATAGAGATCAAGTACCATTTTCTAAGAGAAAAAGTTGCAGACAAGGAAGTGACATTGGACTATGTACGCACAAAAGATCAGTTAGCAGACATTTTCATGAAGCCTTTAGAAAAGGATACTTTTGAGTATCTAAGGGAGAAGTTGGGAGTCATTCCCTCTCCTAAGTCTGATTAGAGAAAGCAGCAACTACATCAGTCCTGTATGACTGATGAATGTTTGACTACTCTACTTCTAGAGTACTACCTGTGCATAATGGTTTATGGTGCCCTTTTCCATTGATGTCAATGGGGAAGTATTACTAAAAACAAGGAACACATACAAGGAGCTTATACTCTGGGGGAGTATATAGATAAAATAGAGTCCATGAAACTGTAGGAGTGTAGATGAATCTTTGATGAGGATATTGAGAAGATTGTAAAAGAAAGAAGACACCATGAACAGAAGTTGTTTTTAATATCATATTTTTCCATCAATGCCAAAGGGGGAGATTGTTGGAGATTTGATTCTGAACAGTTCATTGATTGTATGTTTGTCATTGATGACAACATATAATACACAGCACTACTTCTATATGTACTTATCCATATGATGACATGAAGACTTGCATGGATGGATACATGTTTTTGACATGTTTATTATTCTATGTTCATACACAGAGACCCAGACATGATGTTTCAGTAAAGATATGTAATTCTGTTATTGACAGTTACAATTATGGAGGAATAACAGTTTAAGGCCAACGTATGTAATGTGTTTCTGGAGTTGCGCTTATCATCAGGGTATGCATGTGTATATTCATGATTAGTTATGAGTTGTTGATATTACTCTAAAGGCACCAAACATATTTCAAGAAGATTGCAATGTTATGGTCAATTTGGTGAAGTAGTGAAGCGACATGCCTATTCAATTTGTACTTATGCAGTTGTAATTATGCTTGCACACTTAGTAGAGTTGACAAGGATGTTATGAAGAGTTTTCTAACATGTCCCATGATCTCATTCTTGGAGTATGTACTTATAGAAGGTCATTTGTGATAAGAAGAGTTGCGAAAGCCAAAGATAAGAAAAGCATAGCAGAGTGTTAAAGCAGCAGAGCTATATTTATCATATGTTGATAATATAGATATTCAAGTTGAAGCTTTCAGAATATAGATAAGATTTTTTTAGTGATTTACAAGAGGTTAAAGCATCGGTGCACAAAAGGAACTGATCAGACAAGCAGTGTCACAAACTGCAGTTCACCTTGTTGATACAGTGTGTATCAAATAACCAGAAGGTTGTAGCCTTCACCACTTGGACAATGAGTCCTTGGACAGTGAGTCCACCACCCCTAATAGGGTTATTGTAAAAGACTCCTAACAAGGTTAGACCCTTAAATAGGTCACTATACTACTGCATTGTAATGAACAACTCCTAACAGGGTTGAAAGATCTTTTAACAGGGATTACTATAAACAGTATAGTTCTTTGTGGCTAATAATTCCCACTGGGGTTTTTTACCATTTGGTTTCCCTGTAACCAAATTGATGTGTTGTGTAATGTGTTATCTAAATGTGCATTTAATTTATATCAATCTAGATTAATAGGTACAAAAGATTTAAAGTTGCTGATGACTGATTCACCCCCCCCCCCCCCCCCCCCCTCTCTCAGTTATCCCTGAAGTATTCTAACAGGAACAAACTCAAAGGTACATGATTACTAAGTGAATTTGAACCTAGAACTATTAAAGATGCATTGAATGATGAAAGCTGGATAGAGGCAATAAATGAATAAATTGAGAAGATTGAGAAGAACAAAACTTGGACTCTTGTGCCTAGGCTAAAGGACAAGAATGTAATTGGAACCAAGTGGGTTTTTAGAAATAAGATAAATGAAAATGGTAAAGTTTCTAGAAACAAGGCTAGACTAGTTTGTAAGGGATATGCTCAAGAAGAGGGTATTGATTATGGAGAAACTTTTTCTCTTGTTGCAAGACTTGAAGGAGTCAGAACTCTTCTGGCATATGTTGCACATAAAGGATACAAAGTATATTAGATGGATGCGAAATCTGCATTTCTGAATGGAATCCTAGAAGAAGAAGTCTACATTGAACAAACTGAGGGATTTTTTGATCCTAATAGAAGGAATATGGTTTGCAAGTTGCACAAAGCATTGTATGGACTGAAGCAAGTGCCCAAAGCCTGGTATGAAAGACTGCATAGCTATCTAGTAAGTATTGGATTTCAGAAAACCAATGATAGCAGTAGCCTGTAGATCAAAGAAGGACCATAGAAAAAAATATTGTTAGCAGGGATATTTGTTGATGACATATTTTTCACTGGTTATGATGACCTATGAAAAGAATTCTACGTAGCTATGAGTAAATAATTTGAGATGTCTATGTTTGGTGAGATCAAATTCTTTGTTGGATTACAAGTACATCAAATGAATAATGGTATCTACATTACTCAATCAAAATATATCAAGGAGATACTTAATAAATTTGGTATGGAAGATTCCAAACCTGTTGGAACACCCCTTGTGTACTGGACATAAATTATCTAAGGATGATGATTCAAAAGAGGTAGATCAGACCAACTACAGATTCATAATTGCAAAATTGCAATATGTTACATTCACACCAGACCTGATATTTCATTGGCAATTGGTATTGTTGCAAGATTTTTAGCTAATCCCAGAGATAATCACCTAATGGAAATCAAAATAATTCTGAGATATATGAAGGGTACTGAAGACTATGGTTTATGGTATAAGAAAGGTGGAAACTTTGATTTAAAGGAATTTACTGATGCTGATTAAGCTAGAAGTATCGATGATAGGAAAAGCACCACTAGTGGAGCTTTCTTTCTTGGAAAAAGGTTAGTGTCTTGGACTAGCAAGAAACAAAATTGTATCTCTCAGTCTACAGCAGAGGCAGAACATGTTGTTGTAGCAGTGAATTGTTCAAACATCATATGGATCAAGCAATTTTTGTCACGAATGAAGGAAGAAGTAAAAGAACTAGTTATTATCTACTATGACAAAACCAGTTCCATTAACATTTCAAAGAATCCTGTGATGCACACCAAAACTAAGCATATAGCAATAAAGTATCATTTTTTTACGTAATTGGTATAGAATAAAGAAGTAAGGTTGGAATATGTGAATACCAAAGAAAACGTTGCAGACATATTCACCAAACCTTTACCTAAAGATGCATTCTTTTATCTTAGAGAAAAGCTAGGGGTGCTTCCCCTAACTGAAGCTCACTAAATTATAGTTTAGCGATGCATCAACCCGAGCAACAGTGAAGATCTATCAGTTGATGCAGGTACATCAAAGAACATTGGAGATGAATTAGTACATTCAGGTACATTACAATTACAAAGTGAAATAGTATTGAGAAGATGGAATCTTAAAAAATAAAAGACAAGCAACTTATGGAGTCTTTGGCATCTGTTGTCAAAGAGGGAGAGTTTTCTATAATACATAAGAATAAGACAAAAGAGTGAGAGTTTGCTACATCACAAAAGATTATACAGTAAAGCGATATTTTGATGTTAGAGGGAGTTTTTGGATGAGAATCAGAATGAAGCTAAGGACATTAAAGAAAATTTCTTGTTGCTCTACAATTCTTTGTATTATGACATGTTGTGTTGCCATCAATGCCAAAGAGGGAGATTGTTGAAGACAATTATTCAATTGTGTATTGTCATTGATGTTACACATGTATATACACTTATGTAGTGATGTTACACAAATCTCTACATTCAGACCGAGCATAGTTGGTGAATAGAATGATTTATTTCAGTGTTGACCGAGTTCAGTCGGGTATTGAAGAAGTTCAGTGTTAATCGAGTCACTCAGGAATTTCAGTCATGGTCGGGCATTCAATGGAAGCCGACTAATAGTTATTTAATTAATTGATTATATGAGGCTAATTGAATTGTGATTTATTTAGAAGTATATTCAAGCTGACTTGACAGGGCTCATCATATATATGAAAGGTCAAGTTTGGATTGAATGTGTGTGAAGTGGAAGAAAAATGTAAAGAGAAAAGCATAAGTGTGGAATTTTGTGACATGAAGAGTGAAGGAAAAATCAGATAGGATTCTGATTGATCACTCAGAGCTGCAATAGAACATCTGATCAAGAAGGATCTAGTCATAATCAGAATAGAGATCTGAATCAGCAAAGACAGTTTCTTACACATACAAGTCAATTCAATGTTACTTTCTAACAATTGTAGCAGTGATCTAAAATCTCTTAACAGAGTAGACTTAACAATCTTTTTGTAAATCCTCTTACAAGGTAGCATTTCTATGTTGAACTATTGAAGAACTCTAACAAGGCCACTCTTCACAGGGTGATTAAATATTCTAACAGGGTCACACCTATAAGTGTGTTACTGTAACCTTTAACATGGTTGGCTCCTAACAGGGCTCACTTCAGAAGAGTGAAAAACAGTAACTAGTTACATTGGTGGTGTTTCCCATATTTGGTTTCCACTTTAAATCTTGGTGTCACCTTTGTATATATTATTTGTTTCATGCTTTATGTTTCTGCACTTAATCACTAAAGTGTAATTGCATTGGATATTATAAAGATTTCTTTGACACCTGAGTTACAGAAGAATATCTTAATTGACCGAGTAACAGTGTTAAAGTGTTTAAAACTTCTAAGAGACAAAGGATTTATTTTGGAGTAATTGATTCACCCCTCCTATCACAGTTACTTATCTCATTTCCAACAAGTTAAGGGTTTACAAGTGAGTTAGTACACCTACATTTATTGAAAGCTAAAATTAGTTGAAAATGCATACAAAAGAAAAATCTAAGTCTTATTTGACACTTTGCATTCATGAGAATGAAATTGAAGATCTTAGAAGGTGATTTAAGGTGAAAAACAAGAAACAAAGGACTTGATTAAACATCTCATAGAGAAACACTAATTTTGTTAAAAGGTATTTATACGTGATACTTTCTACAAAGTTTTACTTTGAAATGGAAACCCCATGAGTTGTTGAGGTTAAGGAGAGAACTAGGTATGAATTCAAGAGGCATTCATATAAATTTGTTGAAGTCAACCCAAATGGTGCATTTCTAATGTTTCATATGGAGTACTACATTGTGAAAATACTAGAGCATACATTCATTTCCCAGTTGAAGACATAGGGACTGATGAGATTAAATATCTACATTATATGAAGCTGAATGATTCTAAAAACTATCAACAATTGAAACTAGAATTCCAAACCCTTTTAGAGAAATTTTTTTATCAATTTTCTTGGTTTCTGTGTATAGGTATTGTTGACTAGATAAGATATGTGATGAGCTGAAGTCATGGAGAATTCATGTGGTTGACATATGCACAACCTATGAAGATAAAAAAAAAGGAGGCCATAGAAGTTGGTACTAGTTTATTCACACATGGACATATACCCTTGATGAGGACAATAAAAATAGATGTAGTTCACAATGCCACTGGAGCTATAACAAACAGAAGATGTATGTATATAAGAAACATAATAGAGGATGGTGTTAACTTTGTTTAAATGATTATAGGTTATAAAATATATTATTCTAGTAGGGAAAATATGTTTCTGTAACTGTAATATATATTGCATTTGAGATTCTCAAGGAGGGAAAGGAGTATAACTTGTGTGGAACAGTGAGAATGGAACTGATACATAACCTTGGAAGGGTGAAGTAATAGTAAAAAGAATGTCTTTAAGTTTGGAACACTTGTTTTCTGCCTATTTTTCTATTTCACGAAGGCTTTTCCTGGCAGTAAACCCATTGTGTGGTCAATCACAAACCCGTTGCAGAAAAAATAGTTAATTTAATGTATAGAATGAATAAAAACACTAGAGTTGGTGTCATATTGAGATACTTCAAATCATTCCAGAACATGATGCACTCAAGGGATAGAATCCCTAAGTCCATAGTTAATAATTATGAGTACACAATTTGTTTTATGGTGTATACAGACCAATTAATGGATGTCATTGAGCCTAGGACCTCTTGGATGAAACCTATGAGAAATGAGGTAGAAGAACAACTATTGACATTGTATGCAGAAAAAATATTGAAGGAACCAAGAGACGAACCAGTGGAAAGATTTGGAACTTAAAAAGAGAAGAGAGACACCTTACACATGAAGTTCCATGAGTCAAAATCAATAACAAAGATAAGGAAAGTAGTGCAAGAAACTGTTGGATGATATCAATTTTTGTTACTGATCATGTTGTTGATATTCATGTCTTGTCACTGATGTCAACATATATTTCTGTGGAGAGGGTAGACTGGTTACTTGATTGGAAGAAGTGTATGGACAATGTAAAGATGATTCAGAACTATCAAAGTTGGATTTATGCAGAAGGATGTGTGTTGACCTTATTCCTAAGGTCACTTGGCTTTATTTTGCATATTGTGGATGTTACAGTTGATTTGGTGAAGACTAGATTGTGGACTGTAACTGTGATTCTGGACAAAGCAGGTCTCTATGTTTCGGGTATATATTTCTGGTGAAGATATTTTAGATGAAGCAATCTTACTAGTGGACAGCCAACATATATTGGGATAATGGGTTGAGTTTGATTATTGTTTAATGACTATTGACGTCAGCTGTGGCGTGTATTCTGAAGAAGACCTATTTGGTGGTGAACTTCAGACATGTAGCGCATAAAATGAATTGTGAGCATGGATTACATTTGATGTTTAATTTTTATAGGTACTATGTGTATCTTAGAAAAGGTTTATATAATTATTTTTACATAGGAAAGCCTTAATTGGCTGACCTGATTAATTATTTGCATATTAGGAAAGCTTAATTAGTCGACCTAATGAATTATTGTAAGAGGGTATATATGAATGATATTTTATTTTTAAAAGATGTGATAGAGATTAAAAGGAAGAGAAATAAAAGCTACGAATCTTGTTTGACTACTGGATGTAGAGCAAAGTTTATGAGAAGAGTACTTCATTGGAACTGACCAAGCAAAGACAGTTGCTATCAAATAGTTCACTAGATTGTGTATATGCTATATACACTTGTTTGAATTATGAATCCTTGAGGGTGGCTTTAACCTTCTTTGGGAAGTATGCCTTGGCAGTGAGCCTACTATTTCTCTTGACTCCTAATAGGGTTTGTCTCCTAATAGGGACTATGTACTATAATTTTGTAATAAGCTCCTAACAAGGCTAAATCTTTTAACATGGATACTATACTCTTAGTAAATTATTTGTGGGTGTTAATTCCCACTGGGGTTTTACCTTTAATAGGGTTTCCTCAACAAAAATTTTTGTCTTATGGTGTTGGCATTTATTGTGTTATCATTTACATTTACAGATTTGGTTTATAAAGTTTAAAGTTTAATAATCTATATCACAATTGATTCAATCTCCCCCTCTCAGTTGTCTTGTGGACTGTTATTCCTAACAATTGGTAACAGAGCTTGTGGTCCTTAGAGACAAAGTTTAATAGATTAAGGTGATCCTGAAGATGACTTACTATTGGAAGGATAGTCTGAAGTTTGATCCTAAAAACTTTGACAATTGGCAGAACAAGATGAGAAAACATTTGCTATGTCTAGGAATTGATTACTGGATGATCACAAAGAAGAATGAAAAGATAGAAACTGAGGATGAGTTAGAGAAGGCTACTGAATATGAAAATAAGCTATTTTCATGTAATATGGTTGCAAGGGAATCTTTGATCAGCACCCTTTCATAAGGATAATTCACTGAAGTAAAGGACTTGGATTCTACACATGAGATCTGGACAAGATTGGAAGCATTATATATTGGAGACAAGTTTAGAAAATAGGAAAAGCTACAAAAATGGAAGAAAAAGATGGGATCACTGAAGATGAGAGAAGATGATAACATTAGGGCATATGGATAGAGAATTAATGAAGTGGTTATTGGTATTAGAAACTCTGGAGGTACTTACAGTGAGGAAGAAGTTTTTGTGAAGATACTCAGATCTTTGACACCTGCATATAGAACCAAAGTACAAGCTATAGAGGAGATTATACCTTTGACACCAAAATTTACCAGAGAGATGTTGATTAGAAAGCTAACTACATTTGAGGCCACAGAATTGGGAGACACTTTACCCAAAGTTGAGTTAGCATTCAAGGCAATCGTGCATAAGAACAAAAAGACCTTATCTGGGAATGCAAGCACCAATAGTAATGACCTAAGGGAAGAACTTGGAGCCTATGTTGATGAATGGGAAAATATAGAGGAAGAATAAAGAAAGCTAGATGAATTTGTGACACTGATTTCTAGAAGAGAAAAGAGAGGTAAGGGAAATTTTGAAGGCAAATTACCTTTGAAATGTTTTTCATGTAACAAGATTGGTCATTTTGAATCTAGATGTCCTACAAGAATTTCAACGCACAAACCTAAGTTTTTCAAGTCTAAGTATTCAAAGGAAAATGGATTTTATTATACTAGTGAGGGTATATTTGATGATGATGATGCTGACTATGATGAATTGAATTTATTACTATTAAGGATGATGAACCTATGCATGAAGAAAAATCCTTAGTATCCCGAGTTGAAAAGAAATCTGAATAGGTTATAGACAGTGGTTGTTCACATCATATGACTGGAGATAAAAACAAATTTGTGAGTTTGAAAACACATGATGGTGGTGTTGTCAGATTTGGTGACAATACTCCTAAGCTTATTATTGGAGTTGGATCTATTTCTTTGGATGGAATGACTAACACTGATAATGTAATACTTTTTGATGGACTTCAGCATAATTTGTTGAGTGTTGGACTGTTAGTAGACAAGGGTTATCAATTGAAATTCATTGATGGGAAATGCTCTATCAGAAGTAAATTAGGAGACTTGATCACATCTGGTACTAAATCCAGAGGTAATGTATTTTAATTGAACACATCTAAAGCTTTTTGTTTCATGTTAATTTTGAAAACATTGTGAAGACAAGTATGACAAAAGTAGTAAGAGATCTACCTAAAATTGTAAAGATATCTAACACTATGTGTGGAGAGTGTGTTATGGGAAGAAAACTAGAAGCACCTTCAAAAGAAAAGCTTATTCAACAAAAGGGAAGTTGGATATGGTGCATACAAATCTGTGTGATCCTACATGAACAAGATCATACTATGGTGAAAGGTACTTTATACTATTTGTTGATGAATTTTCTAGAATGATGTGGTTTACATACTTAAGAGAGAAATATGAAGAATTTGACAAATTCAAGTTATTCAAAGAAAAAGTTGAGAATGAATCTGGTTTGAAGATAAAGTATTTGAGATTAGACAGAGGAGGAGGGTTTACATCAGAGCTATTTAATACATACTATGAAGAGCATGGAATATACAGACAGAAATCAACCCCTAGAACTCCACAACAGAATGGGATAGGAGAGTGAAGAAATAGAACTATATTAGATGCTAAAAGGACTATGTTGTTGGAAGGAAATGTGTCACATGTTCACTGGAGAGATGTAGTTGGCACTGTTGTGTACACACTTAACAAAATTTAGATTAGAGAAGGTACAAGTAAGAATCCTTATGAATTATAGTTTGATAATACACCTACTATAAAATATTTCAGAATATTTGGTAGTAAATGTTATATCAAGAGAGATGATGAGATAGGAAAGTTTGATGCTAAAAGTGATGAAGGAATCTTTCTTGGTTATTCCACAAAGAGTAAAGCATATAAATGTTTTAATCTAAGATTGAAAAAGTTGATTGAAAGTGCCAATGTGAGGATAGATGAAAAGTTTCAGATTGAGGAAAGGATGTATGATTGTGGTTAGATTACAAAAATAAAATAGGTTACTGTTGAACCTGAAGAATCTTTGATGATTGACAATGAGATTGAAGATGAACAAACTGAAGCTACTGAGATGTTGAAGACACCAAGGTATGTAAAGAAGAACCATCTTGAAGATCAAATTATTGGTGATGCAAGTAAAGGTATGATGACTAGATCTAGAGCTAGAGATGAGATCTATTTGATTTCTCAAGTTGAACCAAGACTACTGATGAAGCATGTAGATATGAATCTTGGACTAAAGCTATGGAAGAAGAACTTGAACAAATAATGAAAAATGATACTTGGGAATTGGTTCCAAGACCTAAGAACAAAAATTTGATTGGTACTAAATGGGTTTTTAGAAATAAGATGGATGAGGAAGGAACAGTGGTAAGAAACAAGGAAAGACTGGTATGTAAAGGCTATTCACAACAACAAGGCATAGAATATGAAGAAACATTTTCTCATGTTGCTCAATTGGAAGCTGTGATATTATTTATTGCTTATGTTGCACATAAAGACTTTAAGGTTTATCAGATGGATGTGAAGTTAGCATTCTTGAATGGTGATCTAGAAGAAGAAGTTTACATTGAGCAACCTGATGGTTTTCCTTTGACAGATGATGAAAACATGGTTTGTAGACTGAAGAAGGCATTGTATGGACTGAAACAGGCACCAAGAGCATGGTATGCAAGACTAGACAAATATCTACTTCATCTTGGTTTTAGAAAAGGTAATGCAGATGGTAATTTATATTTGAGAACTGATGAAGATGGAATCTTAATTGTAGAAGTTTTTGTTGATGATATCATTTTTGGAGGCAATGATAAGATGAGTAAGAAGTTTTCTAAAGAAATGGAAAATGAATTTGAGATGTCAATGATTGGTGAGATGAATTTTTTTCTTGGTTTGCAAATTAATCAGAGTAAGAATGGCATTTTTATATCTTAGACCAAGTATCTTAAGGAAATGTTGAAAAAGTTTGGAATTGAAGATTGTAAACCTGTTGGGACACCTATGGTGACTGGAAACAAACTAACTAATAGTGATGAGACTCAAAGTGTTGTAGAGACTAAATAAAGATCGATGATTGGAGGTCTACAATATATAACTCACACTAGACCAGATATTACCAATGTAGTTGGAATTATGGCTAGATATCAGGCAGATCCTAAAGAGACACATTTTGCTATTGTAAAAAGAATTTTTAGATATTTGAAAGGGACAATAGAATATGGATTGTGGTATGAAAAATTAGAATATTTTACTTTGTAGACTTATACTGATGGTGATTGGGTAGGTAATGTGGATGATAGGAATAGTACAAGTGGTGGTGCATTTTTCCTTGGAAAAAGATTGGTTTCTGGTTGAGCAAGAAGCAAAACTGTATTGCTTAATCTACTACTGAGTCAAAAAATGTTACTTCTGTAATAAACTATACATAAGTTGTTTGGATGAAAAAAATGTTGAAGGACATTAGAATAATTTTTAAAGAACCAGTGGTTATCCATTGTGATAACACTAGCACAGTGAATATGTCAAAGAATCCTGTAATGCATTCAAAGACTAAACATATTTTCTATTAAGTATCATTTCTTGAGGGAGAAGGTAGCAGATAAAGAGATTAAACTGGATTATATTAGGACAAAGGAATAGATAGCATATATATTTACTAAACCTTTGCCAAAAGATGCTTTTGAATATCTCAGAGGCATGCTTGGGGTGGTGGCCCCTCCCAGTGGTAATTAAATGATGCAGATATGCATCAGTCCAGTGGATCTCAAAGCTATATCATTCTCTGGACTTGATGTATGGATCTACTCCTCAGGGAGAGTGATCACATGAGAATACTATGGAGTACATTTGGGTGATCTTGCACCTGGATGATGGATATAAATATTTAAAAAAGATACACCTTACAGAAGACTATAGATGAGTTATGGCACACTTTGCCATTGTTGCCAAAGGGGGAAGGAATCTATGTGAAAATCCCTACTATTTCGAGAGATTTGTGTTGAGGATATTGAGAAGATTGTATTGAGAGAGAGCACTTTTGGGTTGATGCATATGGATTTTCCCATATTTTTCCATCAATGCCAAAGGGGGAGATTGTTGGATGATATCATTTTTTGTTACTGATCATGTTGTTGATATTCATGTTTTGTCACTGATGTTAACATATATTTTTGTGAAGAGGACGAACTAGTTACTTGACTAGAAGAAGTGTACGGACACTGTACAGATGATTCAAAATGATCAAAGTTGGATTTATGCATAAGGATGTGTGTTTACCTTATAACGTCGCTTGGCTTTATTTTGCATATTGCTGATGTTACAGTTGATTTGGTGAAGACTGGTTTCTGGACTGTAACTGTGATTCTAGACAGAGCAGGTCTCTGTGTTTTGAGTATATATTTCTGGCGAAGATATTTCAGATGAAGCAAGCTCACTGGTGGACAACTGACATATATTGGGATAATGGGTTGAGTTATATTGCTATTTGATGACTGGTGACATCAGTTGTGGCGTGTATTATGAAGAAGACCTATTTGTTGGCCAACTTCAGACATGTAGCATGTAAAATGAATTGTGAGCATGGATTGCAGATTTGGGAGTATAAGTGATGGATTACATTTGATTTTTACTTGTTATAGGTACTATGTGTATCTTAGCAAGGGGTTGTATAATTATTTGTACATAGGAAAGCCTTAATTGGCTGACCAAATTAATTATTTGTTTATTAGGAAAGCTTAATTTACTGACCTAATGAATTATTGTAAGAGGGTATATATGAATGATCTTTTCTTTTGAAAATATGTGATAGAGATTAAAAGGAAGAGAAGTGAAATATGTGAAGCTTGTTTGACTGCTGGTTGTAGAGCAGAGTTTATGAGAAGAGTACTTCATTGGAACTGACCAAGCAAAGACAGTTGCTATCAGACAATTCACTGGATTGTGTATTTTCTATATACACTTGTTCGGATTGTAAATCCTTGAGGGTGGCTTTACCCTTCTTTGGGAAGTATGCCTTGGCATTGAGCCTACTATTTCTCTTGACTCCTAACAGGGACTATGTACTGTAATGTTGTAACAAGCTCCTAACAGTGCTAAATATTTTAACAGGGATACTATACTCTCAGTACATTATTTGTGGGTGTTAATTCCCATCGGGGTTTTACCTTTAATAGGGTTTCCTCAACAACAAATATTGTGTTATGGTGTTGGAAATTACTGTGTTATTATTTATATTTGAAGATTTGGTTTATAAAGTTTAAATTTTAATAATATATATCACAACTAATTCACCCCCCCCCTTCTCAGTTGTCTTGTGGACTATTATTCCTAACAGCAAAAACAAAATCTGCAGGTCTTACACTAGAACAATTAAAAGCAACACAATTAAGAGCTAGACAAGGCACTGTAGAGAGGCCAATATGAATAGAAGCTAGAAGTTCCGATCCTTCATCCTATACCTCTATGAAAACAAGGTGCATAGGAGTAAAACAAGAAAAACCATCACCTTATGTCAGATAAACCAAGAGAGTACCACCTTTTAGAGAAGCCAAGAGGAAAACTAAATAGAAGAAGCCTATTGAAAAGAAGATGATTGAAGTCGAGAAGAATGTAAGGAAGACAATAGAGAGGAAGCCTACTGACAAAAGAAAAGTAGTCAATCCTGAAGTGAATAAAGTGAAGAGTGGAGAACATAAATATGAAGTAGAAGTAGAAGACATTAATGATGATGCTACTGAATCAGATGAGGTAGTGAAGACCTTCAAAAGATAAAAGATGTCTACATCGTGACTATCATCACAATTCCAACCATATGATGATCCATACCAAGTAATCAAGGAAACAAGATCTTCATCTGATCTACAAGGTATGCAAATAGAAGATGTTGTTAGAAGTATTTTTGACAATGATATGTTAAAGTTGGTTCTAAAATTGTTTATGAGAAATTTTTTGAGAAAGGAAATACAAAAACTTAAAAAGCAATAATCAAATATTTGGAAAATTTTAAGAAGGCAATTATTGAGACTGAGTCTGAAGTTCCCAAAATCCTATTAGAATTAATAGATGCAAGAAGATTTTATGCAATCGAAGAACAAAGAAGATTTAGAAATAAATCTATTGATAATATTTTCCCAAATATAATTGATGAAAAAACATAGAAGATCCTAAGCACCTCATTTAAGAAGCAAAGGAAGGATGCAAAGATAAATTCTTGGAGAGGTTGACAAAGTCATTGAGGAAACAAATAAAATCATAAAGAAGAATCTTGAAAAGGATGACTATGAAAGTATATATGATAAATATGGAGAAATTCCCTCAAGTTCCCCAAATTTGCAGAAGAAATAAGGAAAAACCACCATTGTGCAAGCAATCCAAGTAAAGATAAGAGATGTGCAGGGTACACTAGGAAAAACAAGAGGTGTCCAACCCTCGCCACCTAGAAAAAGGAGTGTGCAACAAAAATAACCTAAAACTAGTATTGCGCAAGTTTAACAAGTCAAAAATGTAGCAGCAGATGCCACAAATATCACTGACATTCCAATGACAGAAGTTGCAGATGATGAAAAGAACATTCAAGATGATTTCACCAATACATCAATGGATATACTTGAGGCCAGAACAAGGAATGAAAAATAAAAGGAAAATGAAGGTGAGAAAATTGAACCTACAGAAGTAATTCAATGTCTAAATACTCTACCTCTAGTGTCTACATAAATCCCAAGAATAATATGAGAGACACTAGAGGCATAATATTTAGAGATTGAAGTAGGACTTAGAGAGGAAGCTTGGGCTTTTTGTAGAAAATTGTCTAAATTTCCCATGCAGCCAAGAGACACTATGAGATCTCTATTCAATGGAATGGACACCGTTCCTACTGATACTCAAATTCCCAAAGGACCAATTAATATATCCCTACTCTCTCCAATAGAGAAATGAAAGTTTTCCCAACTTGTAGTAGCAAAAGCAAAATAGGAAGTGTTGAAGTTCCTTTTAGAAGAGAAAAACCTAATGATTGGGGGAATTGATGGTTTGGAAAAATTGATCCCTACACATGCAAGCAACATTGCAGACAGTCCATCTATGCAATTCAAGAAATTGATCACTGGGGTAGGGACACAATTTGAATCTTTTGAGAAGTCTACATAGATTAGAGTAATAAAAGAATTTGATGAAAAGAGGTTTGAGAAATTACAGAAGATAATTTCCTATGATAGAACAACTTTGAATCAGTGCCTATGTGAACTAATTGATACTATCAATGAGGGGACCAATGTATATAAATATTTCTTATATGTGGAAAAGTTTGTGGAAATATTTGAGAAACAGATAAAGGATTATGAGAAAGAACTGGAGTAGAGTGCTGAATTATTCAATCTTATGCAAGTCTCCACATCCTCAATAGAGAGTCAACTTGTACCATTTCTTCACAAAATGATGAGTTCGGAAGAAGATAAGGAGAAAATGAATGAGATGATAAATTTGATTTCCCCAAAACTTCATACACTTTTATGTGCTTTGAAGGAAGCCCAAGAGATAATTATAGCCTTAAAATGTATCAATTTGAAGGGATAGACTACTCCATAGGCATTTAATGCTCACATCTTAGTTTTAGGTAGCCTATGGAAAGGATGGATCAGAGATATGCAATTATTGAAGACATTATGTGAAGATATTTTTTCCAATATGTAAGTACCACATTTTTTACTCTATCTATACGACATATATCAATATTATGTTTTGGGAAAAAGTTTTTGGAATCCTTTTGTTGTGGAAATTTATGAAGAAATTTAGAAGTGGGACACTAAGACAAAATTTCACTGTGTTCCATCAATGTCAAGGGATATTTTTGGCAAGATGGAAAGATACACGGCTAGATGAATAAATTTTTGTCATTAATGGAAAAAAAGACATTTTTAGTCATCATTTTCATAAGCGCAATTCATCAGGAGATCAGATCAAGTGACATATCAGTTTTTAGTTAAGAATAGGAAACATGGCATACATTGCAAACAGTTTTTAGATCCACGCAAGCTATCAGATTAGTATTTTGAAGTGAACATTCAAGAAAAGAATAATTAAGATATAATCTTGCTAATCCCAAAGCTTCATGGAAAGATCTTTTAGCGTGAAGAAGTTATACACTGCTAAGTGACAGTTTACATAAAGAACAGTTAGAAAAAGGCCTCCATGGTAAATAATTCTTATTGCGTAGCTTGGTAAAACATTTTTAATGGTAAACGAATAGTCAAAAAAATTTATCTAACAAGATAAGAAGTAAATCAATGATTATCCCTATTTTGAATGAAGATTTGGACTAGATATTTTAGCAGTGGAACATTGAATGGTTTACATTTCCCAAGAGTGTTTTTATGTCAACATAACAAGATGAATCATGCATTACGCAAGTATATAATCCATGGTTGAGATTGGGAATTTTTGGTAAGAAGTTGTTTAAGATGTTGAAATCATAATTATGGTGCGACAACAGGTTTTTGTGTAGAGTTTTCAGATCTGAGATAGTTGATTAATGCAGAGCAGAGGTTGAGGATTATCAGTAGATCAAGGCTATCATTTCTTTGTTTTTGTAATGACATGGAATTGTAATTAGGCATAGTATGATGCTAATTCTATTCATAATATTAAAAGTATTTGTAAGTTAGTGAGACTTATCATTTATAATTGTAATTCAGTGTGACTTCCTTAAGGTGGGTGCTCAAGGTGAATTGAGTAGAAAACTCTAGGAAGTTTGCCTGAATGAAAGTAAATTCCGCATAATGTAATAATCTATACTTCTAACAAGGTATCCATCTTATTGTGGGTATCTTCCCCACCGTGGTTTTCACTCTAGTTTGGGTTTCCATGATACAAAATCATGTGTTATGGTTGTGTTACTTTCTACTTTATGTTATTTCATTTTACATTTCAATTTAATCTTAAGGGTACTTTTGAATTGGTTCTATAAGGTTAAAATTGTAAGAACACTGATTCAACCCCCAAGCCTCTCAGTATTCCCTCTTTCCAACACCTTCCATTTCCCATATTCTCCCTTCATGATCCTTATTATGGTGTTCATAGTGTAATCCAACTTGTTCAAACATTCAACCAGAGACTACTTCTCCACTTTATTCCATAAACCATCACTATCTTTTTCCTATTTATTGGTAGGCACCCTAAGTTTAAGATTAATCTCCTTAATCTCAAAAAATACCCACTTATTCAACCCAAAAGAGTCTCGACAACATTATGAGATATGGCTAACACATAATTTGGATATTCCCTTTCAAGGTTGATGTAATGAAAATAAACATTGAGGTTCACTGGGAAACTGATTCTCCCTTCCCCATCCATTGCAAGATGAGACACTTTAGAGACATTGTGAGAAGAGGGGTCTAAATAGTTCTATTCTTATAAACATGGGAGATGTTCTTCTCCACTTTAGAATTCCCTTTATTCTTTTGTGGCAAAGAGATAGAATATTCCATGTCATTATTCTATTCCCCCTCCTCTGAATACCTAATCTCTAATTCCTCATCATCATACATAGAAACAGGGAAGGTGTGGGAGGGACAAGGCAAGGATTTCAAATGTTCATAAATTGGTAGCAATAAATCCACATGAAGGACAAGATTCTTCTTAGGGATCTTTCCATGTTCCTTACTAATAAAATTAATCAAAGAGAGAGAAAATAAAGGAAATGAAATTCTCACTTTGTGTCTAAAATGGTTCAGAAGAAAAAAGTGGTTGCCAAAAGCCCTAGTCAAATGACCATCCAGAGTAAAGTAACACATAATTACCTCAAGAACTATGCACCAAAATAAATTTAAGAAGTGTCATAGTTACCATTGGAAGCTTTAACCAAATCCTTTCTCTCCTTTTCCTCTTTGGAGAATTTTTTTACTCCTCCGTCTGAGAATTCCCTATCCCTGAAGAATTTAGCACCATCAGTAGATAAACCAATGAGCTCTGCTATAAGATTCTTATAAATGTTAATATCTCTCTTGAAAAGAGAAATTTTCCCTCTTTCCAACCCTTCAAAAACTTAACAATAACCTTACAATGCCATCCATGTATATTTTCAATAAATGGGGTCACTCCTCCTCGCTTCAAGATTCTCCCAATTGTGGTGTTATTCATCAAATCCTCATTGTCAATAGGTTAAAATCTTCCTTTGTCACTAACCATCCTCACATAGTTTCTAACAATTCCAATCAACTCCAAGAAAGCAAGAGTAGATATATGCAACAAAAAGTCTTTCAATAGTACCGACAAGGTGTGGGAATGGATACATAAATAATCTCCAAAAGATCCCATGGTTTCCTCCTCACTCCACATAACAGTGGTAATAAATGCCAACACTAAAAATATTATAATTAACCCATAGGGAGATGGACACTCCATGCATGTTTCCTATCATACCTCATCAAATAAATGACCTCCTCTATCATAATATCTCCCCTTTGCTACATCATTTGATCATGAGCATGAACACAGGCTTGTCAGCAAAGAAATTTGTCACGTTGTTTGCTTCACAAAAAGCATGGGAAATAAACACCTTATCAAAAAATTGATAATCTCCAAGGATTTTTATGCAAATTTCATTGGTCCAAGATGATTTTTGGACACCTTTAAGGCATTGTATAATGTTTTTGGAATCCCCTTCTAACCATGTCATTTGATAATTAAGATTTTTTCCATGTCTTAATCCATGGAAGGTCGCAATAGCTTTAGCTAGGTGGTTAGTTTCACAACCCAAGGGGAATGCCACAGTTGAAAGAAACCTGTCATTATAATCTCTGACTACTCCCCCACACCTAGCTTTCCCAGGGTTTCCTTGGGTATTGATATCTTCATTCAAGAAAGAAATAAGGAGTTAATTTAAATGCATACAAAAATAATATATTGTAAGGACTAAAATACCACTAATATGCAACATCTAAACAATGATGTGGTAGAGAGATGATGCAACCAACATATACATAGTACAAAGTATGCATCAAATCTTTGGCCAAAGCATTTTAAACCATATTTGGGCAAGTGCACAAATATGTGGGACAAAAAGAGAGCATAAGTTGCCATTTTTTAAAAATCAGAATATTCTGAACTTTGACGAGAAAATCAAGATAGTTACAATCAAAATTTGAAAATACAAAAAGAACAAGAGTTGTACTGGATCTAGTTTCTAAACTACTTCTTTTTTTTAAAATGATTGATATTAAGGGACTAAAAAAGGGGGAGCACACAAAGTGGTCCTATTTTTTGTAAAAAAAACATAACATAGCATCTCGTGTGCTCTCCTTAAAATGTCAACCTTTTTTTGAATTTTTTTAATCGCTCCAGTTAGAAGTTAGCTAACACCACGTAGTTTCTCCTAGAATTTTTGGCTAATTGTTTTATGAATGTATGATTTTTTACAAATTTTTGAAGTGGGCACAACTTTAAAACATGAAATTTGAGCAATTCTCCCTTAAAAATTGTTGAAAACTAACTTAGAATGAACAATTCTTTTTTCTAGGTGCGTAGAATGGTGTCTAGTTTCTAAAGATGTAATTATTTCAAAATTTGACGAACGAGCCAAAATCTATGCTCGAAATACTACATGTTGGTTTTTTTGCAAAAAATGAGCCTACTTACAAAAGAAATTAGAGATGGAATGCTTAACATAATCAAAATTCAAAATAAATTATATGGCTAGATAGCTAACATAGACCTTAACAACATCATGGTGTTTGATTTTGTTTGTGTATGACAAAAACAAAATCATCACACTAAAATTCTACCCCACTATTTACAAGAGGTTCAAGGTTGTTTGTTTTACTATTACTAACTTTGATTCTTTAAAATATATGTAACAATAATATTTTTTCCACTATTATCTTATTAAGCGTATTGATGACATAATTTAATTTTAGAAAAAAAATTGTTCATTACTTCATCAAATTTTAGACATGATTATCTTTTAGGATTTATGACTAATGTTTTTTATTTTAATGTTAAATACATGAACATGTTTTCTCACTTAAGCCAACAACAAATTCTAAACATCCTTATTTTGCAGGACTCACAACTAGGATAATTCACTATTTATCATGCCCGCCAAAAAACCCAGAAGGACAAGCCAAATAAGTACTAAAAGATGTGAATATGTTTTTTCAATTAAATATTACAAACTAATCTTAGTCCCCACAGGTTCCCTAACGCTTCTATTCAAGAAAAATAATCTAATCTATTTATTTATATATTATGAGTTACCCATTAAGGCATTGATTGATTAATTCAAGATTACTAATTCATTCATTTACTTTTAACATCAAGTTCTAGGGAAAATATTACTATCATTCCTATCATGTTAACATGCATCTATATGAGTTATCCTTTACTTAAAATTATGTCATTATTCATTTAAAAATTTAGGTGAGAGACTAACATTCATTAGATAAGAAATACCTTATGTACATTATTATTCCATACTCATTTTGACACATAGTGAACATAATCCAATATTGAATACTATAGCTATCATACTTCATTGACCCATCATTTTATAATAATTTTACATGAACCTTACATTAAGAGACAATGCATTCATTCATAAATACATCATCTCATACTAAGTATAAGTTCAATTCTTGGACAACATAAAGTACTAGAACATTCCTGAACAATTACCCTAAGAAACTATATTTTCATATTGATAACATACAATCTTTTCCCTTTCCTTTCACCTACATCTACCCATTCTTTTAACATTGCTTTGAATTAAATCTATATACATCATTTCATCAGATACAATTATTTCCTTATAAGATCTTACAATTATAAGAATGCACATACATAAGTACATATTTACACATATAAGAGGAAATCTTCAAAACTGAAAATCTGGAAGCAATAGGAGCAAGGAACATCCAATGACATGATCAACATTGGAATGGACTCTGAGATACAAGCTAGGTGAGTGTTAGCGCATATCCCTCACCCCTTGGGCTACCTTGGTACTAGCCACTCTGGGCGTTGACCCCCAAGTAGACACATGCGAAACTGAATACCTTTGGTGAGGACAGGGTTTTTTTATTGTGCCATCACAAATAAACCTTCTCCTTCTCCCATCCCTAGTTTTTATTAGCACTAGCAGCATGGGTGAGTAAAAAATTAATCTTGATTAGTGTATATTTCACCCTATTCCCAGTTAATTTATTTAGGTTATCACTTAATTAAATAACTCATCAGTGGGTTACCCTGGTAGTAGCCACTTAGGGCCCCAATCCCTCACTATGAGCAACTCACCTAGTGTATTTACGTATCCTACCTAGAAAAAGTATCAAAAGAACATAAGGAATCAACATTATATTATACATGAAGTCAAAATAATGCCACAACATCAAATAATTGAGTTTAGGAAACCACTAGTTGTCCCAAATCCTTCAAACAACCCTAAACCACAATCAGGTACTCAGGTGGATTAAAACACATCCAAATTGAATCAAAATGCATCAAAATGATTCATAATAGTATAAATAAATTAAGAACCTCATCTAATCATAAAATGTAACATTATAGTATCATTGGATTTGGTTTAGGATATCACTAATTATCCCTAGTCCACCAGACAATCCTAAACCCTAATCTGACATTCAAGATGATAGAAAACACATAAGAAGACATCAAAATGCACAGTACATAATAAAACATAAAAATATCTAAAAATTATATAACTAGTGCCTATGGTACCAACTCAAACGAAAAAACATCATAACAGGATCATGTTGAAGAAAACATGTTGATTCCTTAAGTTTAGCTAAGTTTGAAATTTTCTAAAAACCCTCAAAACATAGAATCTTTAATTGAAATCCTATGAGGCTGAAACCACTCTCAAACATCCTGAAAGTATTACATAAAATGTAACTTAAAGTTAAATGTTACATTTTTATGTCTTGCCCTTAGGTTGAAATTAGACTGAGAGCACCAAACTGCCCTAGTTCATATGCATCAAAATGCACCAAATGTACTAATACCCAAGAAATAAATTATCTAAAAAGTTAAACATAATATTTGATCACCCTCGGATCAAAACAAAAACCCTAAACCTAATAAAATCCCTAAAATGGCCTTGATGGAGGTTCTCCATAGTTGGCACACCTTCCTGTGCAGTTGGTTGTTGTTCCTACATAGTTGGGACTTGAAACTATGCACTTGGTGAAGCTACCATGTAGTTGGGCTTAGCTCTTATGTACTTGGTCATGAGAACTACGTAGTTGGTCCTAGAACTACGCAATTGGTCACTTATTGTGCATGGTTGGAAGCAACAAGTTTTAGGTTGTAGACCTTATGGAAAGACATATTGTCAATTAGTGTCAAAACACTTAGTCATCTAGTATCGCTGAGTCAACAAGCATTATGCAAAGTCCTGAGTGATCAGTGTTGCCTGAGTGATCAACATTGTCCGAGTGACTAATATCGCCCGAGTGATCAGTATGACCCGAGTGACAGTTTATCACCCGAGTAGACTTCTGGACCTGAGAGACATTTTGAAGCTGACCTTGCATATATTGTTAAATATAATTTTGTTTATTGTAATCCAACTAACAAAGTTATTTGTTTGGATAAATATATATATGTAAGATAGTTTTTTTTATCCAAATGTGGAAGTAGTGTAAGAATGCATGGATATATGTATGAAATGTATGCATAAGTGAAAAGACATGTGAATGGTACTTTGATTAAAGAGAAGAAGTATTCAGGACAGCAGAGACTCATCTATCACATTCAAGTGATCAGTTATATTCAAAAGGATCTTATACAACAATCATAGTTGCACAGAGAAGATCATCAACTGGTTCATTCTCATAGGTGGATCAGCGAAATCCTTTAACAAGGTGGACCTAACAGTCCTTTCTTTAAATCTCTTAACAGAGTTTCATTACTTATTGTATTGTACAAAATCCTTTAACAAGGTGGACCTAACAGTCCTTTCTATGCTCCTAATAGGGCAGACCATCAAAAGTGGTCATTGTAAGCTCTAACAAGATAAATTTATACTGCAGTACTAAATGTTGTGGGTATCATCCCCACCCCAGTTTCACTTTCTTTTCAATGGTTTCTGGGTAACCAAATATTGTGTTATGTGTTGTGTATGATTCTTTACTTTCAAATTCTATGCATGCAACCATTTAAGTAAATCTAATTGTGGATTAAAAGGATTAAGTTTTATTGGTTCCTGATTCACCCCCCCCCCCCCCCCCCCAATCACTGGCACATCATATATTTCCAATAATTGGTATCAGAGAAGTTGTTCTCTTATCAAGAGTTTAACAACTTGAGAAAATATTAGAGGCTATGGAAACATACAGATTGGAGAAAGCTATTGAGAATGAAAAGATAGATCTTAAAGTGGCTATGGATCATATCATAATACTTAAGGAGAAAATCTCTCTTTCCCTGAAGAGAAGGAAAGAATTAGGAGTGCAGATGAATGACAAGAACTAGATAGAAGAAATAATTGAAATTTTTTTCAAGGATAGAAGTTCTGAAGAAGCTGATGCAGACATTGAAGAATTACTTGCAAAGAATCTCACTTTACATGAAGAAGTCAGAAAGTTGAAAATAGAACAGGAAATTCACTCAATCAGAATATGTGAAGTCATGGAACTAAAGAAAAAAGCACAAGATGATAGAAATAAAGCACAAGAAGACAAAATATTTCTAAGTACAAGATTAGAAGAAAAAAAAAATGAAATCCAACACTTGTCAGTTCAGCAAGCTGCTTTGGTAAGTCAACTCAATGATGCAACGCAAGAAGTTGTCAATCTAAGAATAGAAAATGAAAGACTACAGAATGATCTCAATGCTGAAAAGAAAACAAATGAGAGTATGATGAATTCAAAAACTAGCATGGATCAGGCAATAGAATTCAGACATCATGGATAGACTAGATTAGGTTATACTGAACAAGGTAAATCCTCACAACAAGGAGCTCAAAAGAACAACAAACCTACATGAAATCATTGTGGTAAGTTGGGGCATACATCAAATAAATGTTGGAGCAATGGAAAGTCAAAATTTAATGGAAAATGCTACATTTGTAACAAACATGGACATAGAGAAAGTGAATGCAAAGAGAAACCTAGGTTTGAAGGAAAATGCTACAAGTGCAACAAACAAGGTCATAGCTCTTCCGAGTGCAGAACTAAGAAGTGGAATCCTGCTGAACAATTAGTCAAGGCAATTTTTGGTTGGGATTACAACACATGGTATAGATGTTGTCATTGTGGTGAATATGGACGCATTGGTGCAAAATGTATGAAGACTCACTTCAGAAAAAGGGATCCTACTAAGAGATGTTATGTGCACAAGAAACTCAGTCATCAAAGAAAAAATTGTATGAACGGAGAAAAAGTTGATACTGGTTTTCTGAACGGAAAATCCAAAGTCTTAGAAATCAAAACTCAGATGAGAAAGAAATGGGTAAGGAAATCCTCAGATAATTCAAATCAAAGCAATGAAGGATCTAATGACACCCTAAACAGTGAGCTAGGTGAATCTACCATTATAGAATAGGAATGTAAGGAGATGTCTGGAGCTGTGCAATACAAGCCATCTTACATCAGTTCCACATAAGCTAGCAATTCCATATCCACATATTGATGCATGAGGACATATTATAGTTCTACCTGAGTTAGAATGTTAGTTACACCCGAGCTAATCTAGCTTAACTAAGCTGATTTAGGCAATATTGATAATTGGAAAGTTGGTTTCACCTGAGCTTTCAAGTGAATCTAAGAAACACCCAATTCATGCTAGCTACTATGTACGGAGCATTTAATGAAATAATCTAACAGTTGAAAATCTCTTATAAATGAAGGATTGTAAAGATTATTGGTTACAAAGCTTTCAGTTTACAAATCAATTTAGAGCCCTTAGCGATTCAGTGTGAATTTATGATTATAAGCAAAGTTTGATCATTTCGTCCAAACAATATGGCATCCACTTCCAAAAGCAAGGTCAAGAAAGGTTCTGAGATGTTGGTAAGGAATGAAATTTGTGATCCTCTGGTGTTTAAGCTTCATCCAATACTTGCATAGGAGATAGACCCGATGGGAGCTCATTCCTTGATTCCTCCGAGAGTGTTACTAGTTAACAAAATCCGAAGCTTCTATCACTGCAACATACAGGAGCTTGGAACCATTGAGATGAACAAAGTATATGATGAATTATGTACAAATGGGAGTCTGAAGCCTAAGTATAAGCACCTTGAAACCAGGGTTTTTGACACACATCATGTACATGCCAAGGGATTTCCAGACAAAATGGATGAGATATGTTCTTAGTCATGTCCACGACATGCACCTATGGTTGGAACATCATGTGAAGATCACAAAGCAAATAACTCACTGTGTTAGAGGGTTCCCTATGCTAGAAAAGATGAAAGCTACCAAAACCCTAACTGGGATGACCTTGTTGAGTTAACTCTTATTGAGTGGGATGGCAGAGGCATGAGACTTAATGGAGTAACTGATATGGAATTGATATTTGGCATTCATGTTATAGCCCACAAGATATACAGTTCAAGCAGACCCAATAGTGTTCTGTGTGAAGCTATTGACCTAGCATACAAAGTGGTGATGAAGAATCTGGTATTTGACCTAGCAGAATTATAGCTCATCCAGTTGAGAAAGAATATGGAAAGCATCCGAGTTTCCAAAACCAATTCATGTAAGTTTAGTTCTCTTCTAATCTACATACTCTTTTATGTTGAGAAGTTCTATCCCTCCAAAGGAACAGTATCATGGAAGAAGTATAGACCAATAATCCATTAGATTAATGAATTTATAGTTGAGCTAGGAGATAACATTGATAACATTATGGATGGATATTTTGAGAGTTTCAAATAGAAGATGTAGAGTGGGTATAGAATTCCCAAACAACTAGTTGAGGACTACAAAGATGAAATCTATTTTCTAGTTGATTGTGATAAGGTTTATATACAAGAAGTAAAGCCTAGGGTTGCATGGGTAAAACCCCTGTCATGTGAAGTCAACAAAGATGAAATAAAAGATATCATAGAGGCTCTTGTAAATGAACCTGCCAATCCAAAGGCACCCTACTTTGGAACATATGAGGAAGCAAAGAGCAGGATATCTTTGGAAATTGAGATTCCAAAATTACTGAAAAGAGGTAAGAAGAGACTTGATACATTCAAGAAGTATGGAAAGACCTCTGACTCTCTTACCATCTCTGAGAGTAAAGAGGATACAGTTAAAACAAAGGACGTTGAATCTGAAGAAGAAAAGGAAGAAACTGACATTGAACCTCCAGAGAAGAAGAGAAAGGCTACACCCAAACAGAAAAAGGCAAAAGGCACTACCCCTATTGTCACCTTGAGGAGATCAAGGAGAATACTTGTACTAAGTGATGATGAGGATGATGATGAAGAAGATGATACTGTGGTTTTCATTAAACCAACACCCACACTTGATCAGAAGATTAAAGAAGTAAAAGAAGGAAGAGCTATGAGTTCTTTAAAATCACTGAATTATGCTTCTAGGACCAAGGAAGAAAAGAAGAAGATTGAAGAAGCAGTGGTGGATAAGATGGGAAAATGGAAATATGACCCCTTTGAGCTGAAGAGTTATATGATTGAAGACCTATTCAAGGCAGTCTCCATTCCCTGGAACAATGCAGTCCAAAATGAAATGGACATAAGGGAACATACATTGAAGAAAGTTATCCCTGCAATGAAGGGAAAAGAAGTAAAAGAGGCCTTGAGAAAATATCAAAATAATCACACCCCCAGATTCAGGGCATTCCAAATATTGAACAAAAACACTGAAGATGTAGTTCAGCGTGCCACATTAGTGTGGAAATAAATATTAGAGATTAAACAAGATAATGAGGCAGAAGTACCGAGTACAGACACTCTAGAATGGGAAAATGATGATACATCACCTGAGGTACAGACCATTGAGGAGTCAAATGTTGATAAAATTGCAGTTGAGGTAATGGCATCATTACCCCAATCTCCTATCCAGAATACAGGACCTCTGAGCAAGGAAAAGGTTGCGGAATCCACATCTGAACAAGCAGAAACCGAGCAACAGGCTCCACTTACTACTGAGCCAAGCATGCCCCAGTCACAGAAAGACAAGGTAGATATTTCTACTGCTAATATTGACTCATCGGTTAATATTGATTCAATAATTGGTACTGAAAAGGTCAATGACCTAATTGGAATGAATACTGAAGAAAAGGATGAGGAAGGTAAAGATAAGGAAATTGTTCCTTCATGGAGTCCTAAGATAAAAGGAAAAGAAAAATTAGTAATTAATGATGAGATAGATCTTGATAAAGAAATTGTGATTCCAAACTGGGATCAATCTAGCTTGTCTATAGAGCAAATGTATATTCTAGGAGAACTGTGGAAGAAAAGAGCTACACAGCAGAAGCTCTGAAAGGAAAGACAAAGGAATAAAGTACTTGAAGATTTCAAAGGCATATTTGTAGATGCATAACAGATTGAAGTCAATGAGAGTGACTCAATAATGGACCAACTTGTTGACATTGTCTACAAGTACAACATAGATATGAATGGTCAAGAGAAGTTACTCGAGAAGGAAAAGAAGAAATTTGAGAACAAGGTTCTAGAAAATATTGCAAAGAAGATTGCAATTGACAAGGTGCAACTAACAAATATCATCAGCACTCTAGAAACCATTGTGACCAATGTGGTAGCACTATTTGTGAAGTTGAGTGACACCTCTAACTTTACTATGGAGATCAAGAACAAGATAGTGAAGATTGGTGTAGACATGAAGGAAAGTGTAAGATAGTTAGCACTTGACCTGAGCACTGGTTCAGCTCACTTCATGAAGATCAAGTATCTTACTGATCTACAGGCTGAATTGTTGAGAGAAGAAGCTAGAACTAGAGAATCACTTACAGCTATACAAAGCCGAATTCTACCACACATGGATGGAATGCAAAAATGTATAACACATGCTAGGACACTCATTCATGACAACAATTTCTTAGTTGCCAAGCTAATGATAGAGTTGTCTACAGAGCTACAAATTGAATTGAACATCATGAAGGTGCTATGGGAAAATTGGGACAACACTTTGTCTTATATTTTGAAGGTACATAGTGACTTCCTATCAAATTTTGGAATAACCTTGTAAATATCCTTTTGGCATTTTTGTCAAAAACAAGGGGGAAATATCATTATATTGTAATTAAGGGGAAATGTCATTGAGGATACACATGTACAATGGAACAATGTAGTAAATATACTTTACAAAAAAAAAATTTGAAAAGCACAAAAACAGAGTCAGTTGGACCCGAGCAGCAAAAGGAGTGTCAAAACCCAAGTAGACAGTAAGGGGGAGTTTTGACATATCATATACAAAATTCAATGATAAGTTTTTTTGTCACTAATTCCAAAGAGGGAGATTGTAGACCTTATGGAAAGACATATTGTCAATTAGTGTCAAAACACTTAGTCATCTAGTGTCAACCGAGTTAGCAAGCATTATGCAAAGTCCTGAGTGATCAGTGTTGCCCGAGTGATAAGCATTGCCTGAGTGACCAGCATCGCCCGAGTGATCTATATGACCCGAGTGACAGTTTATCACCCAAGTAGACTTTTGGACCTGAGTGACAGTTTGAAGCCGACCTTCCATAGATTGTTAAATATAATTTTGTTCATTGCAAGCCGACTAGAAAAGTTATTCGTTTGGATAAAGATATATACGTAAGATAGTTTGTTTTATCCAAATGTGGAAGTAGTGTAAGAAGGCATGGCTATATGTATGAAATTTATGCATAAGTGAAAAGACATGTGAATGAGAGTTTGATTAAAGAGCATAAGTATTCAGGACAACAGAGTCTCATCTATCACATTCAAGTGATCAGTTATATTTAGAAGGATCTTATACAACAATCATAGTTGCACATAGCAGATCATCAACTGGTTCATTCTCATAGGTGGATTAGTGAAATCCTTTAACAAGGTGGACCTAACAGTCTTTTCTTTAAATAAATTAACAGAGTTGCATTACTTATTGTATTGTAAAAAATCCTTTAACAAGGTGGACCTAACAGTCCTTTCTATGCTCCTAACAAGGAAGACCATCAGAAGTGGTCATTGTAAGCTCTAACAGGCTAAATTTATACTACAGTACTAAATCTTGTGGGTATCATCCCCACCCCAGTTTTACTTTCTTTTGGAAGGTTTCTGGGTAACCAAATATTGTGTTATGTGTTGTGTATGATTCTTTACTTTCAAGTTCTATGCATGCAAATAGTTAAGTAAATCTGATTGTGGATTAAAAGGATTAAGTTTTATTGGTTCCTGATTCACCCCNCCCCCCCCCCCCCCCCCCCTTAGATATTGGGCACATTATATATTTCTAACAGGTCTTACAGGTAAAAATGGGCATAATGAGGGCCCTAGAAGTATAATCTAAGGAAGACCCAATTGAGATCTCCTTGTTTCCCTTCCAACACACCAATTAAACCCATCTTTCCCTTAGGATCAACCTATCAAATTCATGAGAATCTGACATAGACCTGACTAAAGAAATATGTCAAAATGAGATATTGTACGCAATCACATCCATCCTACTCATTCCTAAAGGTTCCTAAAGACCTCAGAGCATCTTATAACATATAAAAATGGATCAAACATGATAATAAAAGAAGATTTGAACATCATATGATACAATCATAGTAATACAGAAAGAATAATTTTCCCAACTATATTTCAAATAACATATTTCCTCTGAGGAATCCTTTCCATCAATGAGAATTAAACATATTTTGAAAACATAAATATAAAACCACACATTAAAGTTTTCTATGATCTAGAAAAGGGAAAATACAATTATACACACACAAAACAACAAGAATATATGGAGGATCTTCTTCCATGATAGATCCTACTTGGAGTCCTGCGGAGAAACTATAGAGGGAGAATTCCTTGATCACTCCAACCAATTATTTGTCCTCCTTTGGGATTCAGGAATACAAACTCTCCTTCGGATACCACCAAAGCTCCCACGATGCAACCACAGAGATAATATATTGATCACTACCATATTACAAGATTGTCTTCCGTGAAAATTATCTTCTCCTTCCTTACACCCTTCCTCTTTCAATACTCCTCACATAAGTATCTTACAAGAGTGGTTGCAAGGGAAAAACTCAAACTTTTGCAACCATTTCCAACTAATTGGTTAATATTTTAGAGCTTAATTAGTAAATTATTCATTAGTTGCAGGTTATTCACGCACAATTTTTTATTATTAGCATTCTTTAATTTATTTACTTTAGTAAAGATTAATGCAGTTTAACTTTAATACAAAGTATATATATTTAATATCTCTTCATTTACTTTTTATTTACCTTGGCAAATAAGGAATTCCTCTAAAGGTAAATATATAATGGTTAATAATTAGTGTAGACACACTAAAATGGACAGGCTTGCGACTTTACATTAAAAACACTAATTTTCATATATTAATTAATAGTTTTTTAATCATTAATTAAATCATCTATTTTCTTCTAAATTCATTCCCCAAATCATCTAATCAGATTCCCAAAATTAATTAAATAATTAATTTTATTTAATTAATTAGCTTTAATTGATTAATTACCATTAATTAATTAATTATCTTTAATAGATTAACTACCATTAATTAATTAATTAAACTCATTTTCCTATAGTTTAAATTCAAATATTTAAACTTACTAATTAAATTCTTCCAATTAAATTAATTTCAATTAAATTGATTTAATTTCATCAAATAAAGCAATTCTTAAATAAAAAAGAATTCAATTATCTCACATGTTGAAAACAATAATTAAATAAATGAATTAAATATTCATTTATCTTCAGAGAGATAACTTCAATCAGATTACATGGGTTACTCCACCCATCTCTCTAGTCCACATGGGTAACTTCACCCACCTCTTCAATTCAAAAAGGTAACTCATAATTAGCTCTTCAGTCAACCAAGCTTTATCTCCTCTTTACCAAATGAAGA
>MU224050.1:460405-471678 GCA_018584345.1 Thuja plicata | reverse complement strand
ATCTTTAATTGCTGATAACAGATCCTATTAAGCTTCATACATATAAGTAATCATCCTTCCATGATTGAATAATACCTTTATCTGCTTGTCGGTAGCCTTTGTGTGTTCTTGACAACTGATGTGATCTATTTTTGAACTTTGCATGAATTATGCCTTCTACTCCTTAGATGCTCTTCGTGGCTATCAACAACAATGAATTCATAACTCATAATTGAGTTGAACATCTATTTCTACTAGTTATTGGCTCAATTCTTGATTCACGCTTTGCAAGTTAACTCTAGATCCAAGGTTTACAACTTGACCTTGATCTTTAGTTAGATATGTTTTAGATCTGTTAGGATGCTTTAAAACATTTACATAAAGCTTGCTTGACCCTCAAGTTATCATTTAAAACAAATTAAAACTCTATAAATAGAATTACATTGCTTTATCCGTCGTGTAAAACTCAGATCCACAATTTGTGGGTTCTCTAACTGATTGTCAGTTCTGACGGTCGGTTTTCTTGGTC
The DNA here is from genome assembly GCA_018584345.1 of Thuja plicata. Taxonomy (NCBI): domain Eukaryota; kingdom Viridiplantae; phylum Streptophyta; class Pinopsida; order Cupressales; family Cupressaceae; genus Thuja; species Thuja plicata. The sequence goes on along the minus strand of MU224050.1, from coordinate 471,170 downwards.
GTCGGTGTTCCTTTCTTGAACTGGTTGTTGGGTATGCCTTTTCTGTTCTTGTCGGGTTAGTTCTCAAAACTGTATCGCCGGTGATGCTTGTGGTCGCCGGTGATGCTTGTCAATTCCATACTTAGCATTTTTCTTGTGACCTTTGTGTTCTGTTAGGTATGCTCATTGTTCACCGATAATACCTGTAGTCCGCCAGTAATGCTTGTAGTCCACCGGTGATCTCTGTAGTCTATGAGTGATCTTTGTCAATGTTTTTCACTAAGTATACTAATGGAAAAATTAATGTCATCAGTAATTGATATAAAATGGATGCAATTAAGCTAGAATGTAAGCTAATTGATTCAAATTATGCTTATACATGATTGATTAAGCTATGAATTTGATCTACAATGATGAATTACTAAAATTCTCAATGCAATTGCTATGATCTTGAATCAATTTGACATAATATCCTTACAAGAATTCTAGATATCAATAATGCCTTGATGTGAGATTTATTTATAGATTTTCTCTTGGAGGGAAATGTTTGAATTTAAATTGGATGGCCAAGATTCAACTTGAATTGAGTGGTTGATATTCAAACTTGAGTGATCCATGTCCTTTGATTTGACTGGTTGATGTGTTGACTTTTGTCCTTTTGTGAGTTGAGTGTGCAAATAGGACAATTTATTTAATTCAATTTAATTAATAACTCTAGCCACTAGATTTTTTATTTTGATTTAATTAGTTAAGCTAGGATTAATTAATGAATTAATACTCTTTTGATGTTTGATCATAGACATTTTATTATTGATGAATTATGTAATTAAATTGACTTGATTTAATTGCACAATTATGATTGAAATTGATTTGATTCAAGACTCTTGATGAGGGTTTGATCTCTTGATTAGAATTTAGGGCAATCAGGCCTTTTTCTAAGACTAGACCAATTTTAGGTGATTACAATTGCCCCTCTTTGAATCTATGTGCGATTAGTGTGTTGATTCAAAGAATATCTGATGTTGCCCCTAATATGTTGTTTGATGTTGGATTGATTGAACAATGAACAGTTTGATATGGATCTCGATGAAACTGCTCATAACCTGATGATGCTTGATGATAGATTGAGACTAGAGTAACCAATTTGATGTGAAGTGATGAAACTAATTATATGTCTTATGATGATGTTGATGATGTTTTTTTTAAGCAAAAGTGGATTATCCACTATATATATTATTACTATTAAAAACTTATTCGAGGGCTCAATCGGGAAGAACTAGTAAGAAAACCCGATATCCTTGCCCATTACAATAGGATTGAAACTACATGAAGATACAAATATTGACAATTACTAAACACATGATCACCCCAAAATATTACAAAATTGACTAATACTTATGTGTATATCATACGACTATACGACATAAATAACAAATACAAATTATAGTCCTTTACTTATTCTTCCATTTCGCTTGATTCCCAAACATCCACCTCTGATTGAGTGCATGATGGCCAACCCTCTAAATCCACTAACCATCCTTTCACTTGAAATCCATTTTGTACATTCACATCCCATCCATCACCACCCAATTCTCCCCATCCACTCGTATATTCCCTCTATTTTGGTGGTTGATTCCAGCCATCAGTCTCAAGACAGGTCATGTTCAGGTTGGATATGTCGTCCAGATGCTGACCCAACACTTCTCAAGTAGGGGAGGCACTTCTAAGCCCATATCCACTTGTTATTGTTGGAGTGGTTTTATGTTCAAGCAGGTCCATTAGGGCATTAACCGTGGTCCTAACTTTTAGCACCGTTGCTTGACCTAGACTTCAGCCCGAAGTATATAGGGCATGCTGCATAAACCGAAGGTTATGTTTCTCCAGGGTATGCTTGATACCATCATAAACCACCATTGAATCATGTTTTTTTAGCATATTCTATCGAATAAATATTTCGCCAACCAAAGCATTACAATTTCATAAATCATAATTATGCATTGCCCTTTTTAATGCATAGTTTTGCATGTATTGTGGTAAGACGATGTTGTTAGCTAATATCTCCAAGAGTGATGTCGACTTAAACAAATCCATGGCATTGGATAAGAATATTTCCACAACCTGTGATGGGTACAAGAGTTTCTTTGTCTGGGGTGATAGTATTTCCTCACCAATCACATGTCTAACAGCAGCCCTAATCTGCAATGACTGATAGTAAAACATAGACGCCAGAGTCGAATCATCAATTTGTTGTGGCAGAGCTTCCTCCATTAAAGTTGGTTGCAGGTGGATCCTATAATTTCTTGGTAGAATTTCATGGTGGTATCACCCACATTGTAGACATTTTGCACACAAATCCTTCATCAAATCCATTCTTACACTATTTTTAGGGGCTAAAAATTGTTGCAATGAGAGTATGAATGTCTGAATTTTAAAGCCACCGAGTGAAACTAGGCACACTTGATCATTTAGGGCATCATTCGATTGGATTTTTGGCTCATAATTCTCTATCTTTGGCACCATAGTCTCGCACAGATAACACTGTACACCAGCTTGTAATATGTACATTCCTTACACTCTCTTCACTTAACTAATGCCATTTGTGCATACAGGAGGGAAGCAACTTGCATTGGTGGCTGAAGTCACTTTCGCATTTAATGTTTAATTTTGTCATTTATGACATTTCTTGTACTTCCTCTGATTTGTATCAACACCAATTTGCTTATGTTCAATGTCATGTGATCAACAAAGATCAAAATCTACATGATATTAGTTTCCCACCAACCCAACATCATATCCATTCGCTTGCTCAAGATTTATATACATTTTGCATCAAATTTTTATCCTTTTGAATCACTCTTTGTAGTTCACTATCCTTGCTAATGATTACATCTGGGGCTAAGGATGTGATTTCCATCCCATCACAACCCAAATTGGATAAATGATCTGCCAGTGCATTACCCTCCCAAAGCATGTGAGAGATGAGGACATGTTTAAAGGTATCAAGAACATGCCAAATTTGTTGCAGTATATATGATAACTATCAATTGTGTGTTTCTCATTTAATGCATGCATTAATGATGACCATTGAATCTCCTTCCACTTGGATATATTGGTATCCTCTAGTTTTGGATATCACAAGACCAACAAATAATGCTTGAGCCTCAACCATTTTATTTGTACCATGGGGGAGTGGGCAAGATTTTAGAGCCAACACTTTACCTTGATGATCTTGAATACAAGTTCCAGCACCTAAAATCCCTAGGCTTCCCCTTGAAGAACTGTCAAACTTGATTTTGACGGTCCCTTGTCCTGGTGGAATCCAACATATTGTTGCTCGGTCATGGCCATTTGTTTTTATTGATTGTTGATGCCAACCAATTGGCACATGAATGCCTTTCCATTCTTAGATGACATCACTATCCCAAACTGATATGACTGGATTACATACTTGATTTTCACATGACTAGCATTAACAACTTTTGATATTGATGTTTCCAACCCTGAGAAGACAACTTGTATAGTGGAAGAGATTTTGCAAATAAATATTTTGTTGCATTCCCACTATATTGACCATACTACCATTGTTGGTATACATTTCCACAGTCCATAGAAGAGGTATTTTGTGTATAATTCTAGCCATGACTGGAATAGATCCCATAGCTTATTGGGAAGGGGAGTGAGGTAGTGTAGTTTTCCCAATACAAACAACCAAAATTATTGTGCAAATGAGTAGTTCAAAAATAAATGGTCAATATCTTCATGCTCTAATTACTCACACAACCGACAGTTAAAAGGTTGTGAAATATTTATCCTATGAAGTCAATCACTGGTTAGAGCCCTCTTTTTTAATGCAATCCAATCAAAACAACCAGCTTTAGGTAGGGTGATATGGTTCCAAAAAAGGAATATGCACAACTCAGGATTACATTAGCCTCCTTTTGCTGGATGAGTCTGTAACCTTCTTTAATTGAGAACTTGCCATCTTTCCTGGGGGCCCAAAACAACTTATCCTCCTTTCCTGACAAGTAGACCACTTTCTTTGAGAATATATTTCCCAATCTGATTTTATCCTGGGGTGATATAGGCAAGTCATTTGGATCTTTCCAAATTACATTTTTGGAAAATAAGCATACTGCTGATACATAATCCCCCAGATAATTACCCCAAAAGTTTTCAGAAGCTGAAACAATATCATCAATTGCTTCAAGATTTGATAGGGGAATTGCACCATTCCATGAGTCATGCCAAACCTTTGCTTGCTGGTCGTTATTGACTTCCCACGAGATGTAGTTGGCTACTATATCTCTTGATGACATCATGAAGTCCTAAATTACCGAGCCTTTGGGGGATCTAGTATAGAAAGTATTATTTCTAGTGAATTGTTGTCAAGGTATTTCTTTTGCATTATTTGGCACCATATGTTTTTTTGTTTACTATACATTTTCCATACTAGCTTTCCCCCATAAGCTTTATTTCTATACTACAAATCGTGTATTCTTGCTTTGCCTAGTTGTTTGATTTGTGCTATATTATTTAGGGAAACCAATGGTATTTTCTTAGACCCATTCATATTTGCAGTCCATAAAAATTGGCTCAATATCTTCTTTATTTCTTGAATTACTGATGGTGGGGATTTTAATACAGATAAATAGTAATTTGGAATAGCTACCATAACTATTTTTACAAGTAGTATTCTTCCTGATAGCGACAACCATCTTGTTTCCAAGCCACTTCTCTTGATTTGATTCAGTCAATGATGGGCATCCAGTAACTTGTTTTATTTGTCCCCATGAAAAAGGGGATGCCAAGATATATAGATGGAATTATATCAACTGAAAATCTTAAAATGTTGACAATCCTATTGGAGATAATTTTATTTGTATTGAACAAATAGATTTTCAATTTTTGAGGGTTAACCTTCTTACCTGAAACTGATGTGTATAAATCTAGAGTTTTCTTAATCTACCTAGCTTCAAAATCAATAGATGCTCCAAATAGTAGTGTGTCATCTACAAATAGTGAGTGTGTCAATGAAATATCTGTATCCCCAATTTTAGCTCCCTTCCAATTGCCTGTAGCCTGTTTATTTTGGATATACCTGCTGAAAGTCTCAGCCATAATTATAAATAGGACTGGTGACAGACGCTCACCCTAGCGAATTCCTTGTGTAGCTATCAAGAAGCCCATAGGAACTCCATTAATCAGTATTGTAAACCATGCACTCAATATACAAGCTCTGACCCATTTGCACCAACCTCTACTAAATCCAAACTTTTGTAGTACTTTGAATAAGAATTCCCAACACACTCTGTCATAGGCCTTCATCATGTTGAGTTTAATGACAAAGTTGAAGGTTTTATTAGTATTTATTGAATGAAGTGCTTCATGAGATACTAATGCCCCTTCCGTTGTTTCTCAACCAAGAACAAAACCGCCTTGAGGCTGTGATATAAGGCTTGGGATTAGGTGTTGCATTTTCAAATATATTACCTTCGTTATAATCTTATAAATTGCATTGCAAAGTGATATCAGGCAGAATTCAGCAAAAATTTTGGGTGCCTTTACTTTAGGGATGATAGCAATGTTGGTTGTGTTGAAGTATTTTGCCATAGATTTGCTTTTTCTAGACTCTTCTATTACCCCTATAAGATCCTATCCAATATGATCCCAGCATGCTTGATAGAATAAAGTTGTAAATCCATCTAGCCCAGGCGCTTTATCTGGCGGCAAAGAAAATACAACCTTCTTAAGTTCCTGAATGGTAAAAGGTGTCATTAACCCCAAGTTGTTAGCTTCTTGCAATATATTGGGTATAACATCAAGAATGTCATGCTGCTAATTGTTCAATGGTCCGGGATGATTATTTGGGGCTAGAAAATTTGTGAAAAATCTTACACCTTCCTCTTGGATACCTTGAGCATCTATAATTGGGTTACCAGTGACTTCATTATTAATAAAGAAGATCCAATTTGATGTTGCTTTCTTTTTTTTCTGAGGCATGGAAGTATGTAGTATTCTTGTCTCTATCCCTCAGCCATAACTCTCTCAATTTTTGTCTCCAATAGACCTCTTCACTGGTGCATAATTCTTCCCACTCCACCTGGATTTTTTTCTGACTTTCATATGTATCATTTTCCATTCCTTGCTTAATAATCTTGTCTAGTATGGTTTCCAATTGTTTTTCACAATCTGTCTCTTTAAAAACATTTTTAAATACCACTTCATTCCACTTTTTAATCTGCATTTTGATGTATTTCAATTTTGATGCAAACTGATGCATTTTAGTTCCAGCCCTATCAGGTGCACTAAACCATCATTGTTTAATGAGAGGATGGAAAGTGGGATGGCAGAGCCACATCCTTTCAAATTTGAAAGATGGCTTGTGCTGAAACCCCTGGTTCATTGATGGGAACCCAACTTGCATGCAAACAGGGAAATGGTCTAATCCTGGTCAGGGCATAATTTTTATTTAAAAGGTGTTATTTAATAACTTCCATTCTTGGGATATGAGAAATCTATCTAGTCTAACTGTTATCTAAGAAAAATTATCCCTCTTTTGGTCCAAGTAAAGGAACCATTGGTGGGTTCTATATCCATTAAGTTATTATCTTCTACAAAGTTGGAGAAGTCTTGTATAGTTTTCAGTGGAAAACATATTCCCCCAGTATTTTCAGACATCTTTAAAATAGCATTAAAATATCCACCCATTATAATGTGCAGATCTAGTTGTCATTGCATCATTTGTGTGAGGGCCATCCACAATCTTTATTTTTTGAGTGTCGATGTGGGGCCATACACATTAATCAGAGTAAAAGTGATGTCAAAAACATTAACTTTTAGTATTTTCCAATTAGCATTTTGATTCAAAATATGCCCTTGCACTAATTTGGGATCCCATAGGATAGCCATACCCCCTGAAGCACCAATTCCTGGGATGTGGACTGATTTCCAATTTGACCATTTCCCTACTATTTTATCAAAATTATCCTGTGACATCTTGGTTTCTTGTAGTAGAACAATATATGCTCTCATTGAATCCGGCTCTTGCTTGATTCTGCATCTTTTGTCAGAGGCATTTAAACCTCTAACATTCTATGAAACAATCTTCATTGCATGATGTTGATGATGTTACTGATAATAAATAGTCAATTTTATGTGATGCAATGAAATTGAATAATGTTAGAAAGATTTTGAGAACTTTAACAAATAACAAGTTTGATGTGAATCGATGAAACTGATTATCGTCAAAAAGATGATTGAGACAATTGAATTGATATAAGTCCTGATAAATTTAATTATCCACTGATTTTCAAGTGACAAGACAATCAATTTGATGTAGTGTGATGAAATAAATATGCCCCTAGTGATGTTAAAAATATTGATACTGATGAGATCAAGCCATTTGATATGAGACCTGATAAAATGACTCGTTCTAAGATTAATTGATTGATTGACCTAAGACCACCAACTTAATATGATGTCTAATGAAGTTGATGCCCCTAATGATGAAATTCCCTTTGAATCAATATGAAACTTGGTTTGAAAACTTGATTTGATTGATAACTTGATTCATGAAGAAGATTTGCAAATCTCACTGAAATTCGCTGATTTTTTATTAAATGATTATGAAACAGGTTCGATGATGCCCTAGTTGTTTTTTAAAAACTTTGATTGATGTGTCAATTATGTTGATCATTCCCCCTTGGAAGTGAAATAAAAAAAATCACCTGATTATGGGATCAAATGAGTAAATGATTAATTAGTCAAGTTTGAAATAGTTTCGTCAATTTTTTATTTCAATTCTTATTTTGGAAACTTTGATGATAAAGAATGATACCCTTTTGATCATTTAGGTTGATTTGGTTTCTGTTTGATGAAAACTTATCAAAGTATTGGTAAAAATGACCAAAATAGGGTAAAAAATTCATTAATTAAGCAAAAAATAGGTTTAAATAGGGTTAAAAAACCCATATTTACTATTCATATTTAAATTTTCCTTTTTGAGATTGTAGAGATATGGAGAGAGAAGATGTTGATTCCTATTGAATCCCACCATTTTTTAGTTGATCAAGCATCATTAGAGACTCACACACTATGGACCATCGGTATGTCATCGTTCCTGAGTATTTATTTCTTGTATTTATTGCTTTTTCCATATGAAAAAGTTGCTCAAAATAGGCTTTGTTTGCTTTCTTTCATTTCCAGTAAATTTGGATTCATTTTCGGTAATTTTTCTTTCATTTTCTGTTGCCTTTATTCATTTATGGTAAATTACTATTCATTTGCAGTTAAGTCATTTTTTGTTGTTTCTGTGTTTATCATTTGTTTCTCTTCATTTACCATCATTAGGCTTTCATTTTCAGGAATGTTTCGTTTACCATCCATACTACTTTGTTTACCATTGGTAGGCTTTCATTTTATGTTACTTGTCATTTCCCGCTCATATTGTTTCATTTGCGGTTGAGTTGTGTCATAACCTGTCGATAACATTTCGTTTCTATTTTGTTGTTGCATTTACTGTAAACAATGTTTCGCTTCCCAGGTAGTCCTACATTTATAGTAAAAAATTCTTCATTTCCCACTGCCACTTGGTTTCTAGATGTTGTTTCTTCGTTTCTGGATAGTGAGCAAGTGTTTTTGCCTGGATTTGTGAATTTTTTATCATTTTTTGACCTTGATTTTGCTCTGAGTCATTTTGCTTCTGATTTTGATTGTGTTCGGCCTCTTTGATGATAGATTTAGATAGAGATGATTGATGTATGGTCCTTTTTCTTTTATAGGTTGATACTGGCATTCTCAATTTCTGGGGTCTGTATCTGAGAGTATTCAATCTAATTGGCTTTCTATCTGATGATGCCCATAGGGTTCTTTTGAACTGTGGCCTCTTTCATATGTTAGATATTCTTGTGTATCAGGTGAATCAAGGGTTGTTGACTTCTCTGGATTATGGGTGGCACTCAGATCACAACGCCTTCCACCTACCCATTGGTGAGATTACCATTACCCCAGAGGATGTCAACAGGATTATCCGCATTCCATTAGTGGGTGACATTGTATATTATGATCAGACTAGATGAGAGGGGATTGTTGTAGCTTGTCAAGTCTTCCAAGATCCTTCTATTGATAGCCAGACCATCTCTTCAAAAGACATGAAGTCCTATCACACCACTCTTCCTTCTTTGCTAACCAAACTGATTGGAGGCTTCTTGGTTCAAGATAGGAGTGCCTAGGGATTCTCTTGTGGTTGGGGTAATTTGTTAGAGGACTTGTTGCATATACCTCGATGCTTTTCTTAGGGATCTTGTTTACCTACACATTTATATGATGAGCTCCATCAGGTAGTGTGTGTGTGTGTGTGTGTGTGTGTGTGTGTGTGTGTGTGTGTGTGTGTGTGTGTGTGTGTCTGTAGGTGTAATAATGCTACATATCTAGGCCTCAGAGCATATCCTAGTGACGAGAATAGTTATTCCATGGGTTTGAGAGGTAGAGGAGACTTATGTAAATATATATGGCAGTGACATGTTACAACCTCGATTAGGGCGATTAGAGTACTCGCATTGTGTTTTGGATGACATTATTGTTGTAAATTGGAGACAATATATAGATTGTAAGGAGTGGTGTGAGGATAGGGTGGAGATCCCCTTTTTATTCACTGGCTGATATTTGATTAGTCGCACCCACTATATTGTGGAGTAGTTCATTGTGACTCGAGTGCTAAGAAAGTATGGAATAGTACAAGGTGTGTTGCACGGTATGGCTTCTTATGGCAGGACTAGAGATGATGAGGCTAAAAAGGGGATGAGATTGCGTTATGAGACAACAATAAAAGAGTATCAAGAGTTGGTGGTAGTTCCTTGGGATTACGTGCCATATAGTATAGATGTTGGGATGACTCTCACCTATGCATAGTACTTTGCACAACATCCTTTCCTGAGAATGACTTCTCTAGAGGCAGTTCCATTTGTGTTGGATGATGGCAATGATGATGATGATGATGATGGAGATGGAGATGGATATGGAGGAGATAGGAGGAGGGTGAGAGGATGCAGAGGGAGATCACCAGCTTGGAGAGATGGAGGGAGAGGTGATAGGGGAGGAGATGGTGGCAGAGGAGCCTAGAGAGGTGAGGGTGGTAGCTTGGGCTCTATGGGTGGTAGTGGTGTTGTTGTTGGTGGATATGGGAGGAGACTAAAATTGAGATTCCATCCTCTAGTGGCTTCTAGTGATCTCATGCATTCAGTTCCTTGAGACAAGGAAGGTCCATCATTTCAGGTTTTGATTCATCCTTGGTGAGGACCAAATATTACTATGTGGCAGAGTACCAAGCAGCCACAGGCTTAGAGTGGATAGGTTCCTCCTGTGGTTTAAGCTACACATGCTCTAGTTTCTCAAAGGGGCACAGATGATGATGCCACTATTACTAGATTACAGCAAGAGCGATCCCAGATGAAGACACAAATAGCCGTGTTGCAGGCTCAGATGGGTGACAGAGCTAGATCCTTGTCAAGTATGACTACATAGAGGAACAAAGCTTTGAGGGATGTCACCAATGCACGAGGAAAGACAACTAGAGCACAAAGTAGATATTCATATTACTAAGTTGCTTGCTTTTCATCTTTTCTAGATCCTGCTGTGAGGGTGCCCCTTATCCTAAGATAGAAGCTCAATCATAGGGTGTAGTTATAGCACTGATGGGATCAGATGCATTTCCACTTGATCAATGAGGTCCAGATGCAGGCAATCATGCCTGATGTACCACGTTGTTTCTCTTGTGATGTTCTCCAGA
>MU224050.1:448193-460215 GCA_018584345.1 Thuja plicata | reverse complement strand
TATATATATATATGAGATGACCCTTTCTACATGTGATGATTATGTCATGATGCTTATGTGCATGCTTGTTATTTTATTTTTCATGTGGATGCATATGGATATGTGATGTATGCATTCACTTTGCTAATGCAAATGAGATGACATATGCAATATGCATGTGATCTTTTTTATGTATGCAATATACTTTCTTGATGAAAATGATAATGCAAATGATGATGCACTTAATCACTTTGTTGTTCTTTTTTTATTTTGACATGCAAGGCAAATGTTTACATTATGATTTATGATTATGCAAGTTTATGCATTGGACAATGGATGAAATGTATACTTAAATGATACATGCTATGGATATATGATGCAATGAATGATAAATGCTAGTAATATGTGATGCAGGTATGTTTTTTATTTCAATACTATAAGATACTCGATCATGTTCAGATTTATGTGATGATGTCACCAGATTGAATTGATGTTGATGTCAACTCCATTTGATTTTCCTTCACAAAGATAGTCATGTTTAGCTCAATCAAGGAAAATGAATGCAACACTAAATGAATGCAATTGATTATGAAAATTCCATGAGTTGTCATTCTTTTTTATCTTTTATTTAGTGATGCCTTATATCATCATTGAGATTTTGAGTGATGCAAGTAGATCAAAAATTATTAAAGAAATGGTAGACATATGTCTTTAAGGACTGTCAAGACACTGGTAAAGAAAATTAAAGTTTACTATGCTAATGTTGTCCAAAAATTTAAAAAATATATATGGTTAGAAATCTCAGAAGATATGTGAGATTATGGTGATAATTTTAGAGATACGCACTTGATCATTTGTAAACCTAATGACGATGAAGTTGAGAAATCATCTTGGAAGATTAAAAAAAATGTATAAAGGGACAAACATGGAGGGAAAATGAGCTTGAAAGCCTTAGGGTCATTTTCCAAGCCTCTTACCAAGCCATAATGCGTACAGGTTCCTATATTTTAATAACCCGCATGTGTTATGAAAAACAAAAACTACTATTCCAAGTTCTACATAACTCGTGCAGGTTATGTAAAACTAAAAGCATCATTTTTAGTTCTCCAAAACCCGCACGAGTTATGAAGAAATAAAAATGTATGCTTATAAACTTACCATACACAACACATATGTATATACTTATATTTAATATATGTATATGTCAGTATATATGCATATCTATAGATTTATATACATATATTTATATAGATATATATATCTATATACATGCATCTCTCTCTCTCTCCCTCTCTCTCTCTCTCTCTCTCTCTCTCATAGTTCTCTCGTAGTTCTACATAACCCACCTGCGGGTTACGTAGAACTAAGAGCTTGCATAATATTTAGTTCTATAGAACCCATACGCATTATGAGGAAATATGAACGTTAACCTTTTTAGCTAAATGGAACGTGTACACGTTCTATTGAGATAAATAAATTGTTCCCAACGACACAAAAAATAGCATTGCAACTTGTTCCAAGGTCCCACTTCTATTTTTCATGTCTTTCTATGTCAATATCAAACGAGCTTTCATGTTTATCTGTCACATTTGATTTCCCTTATTTTTTGGATTGTTCTTGAAGTTATTTTAGTGCTATTACTTAAGACAATAACAAAATGATGATAATTTGATTTTTTTGTGGTAAGGTTTTAAAATAACTTATAGTTCTTCATAACTCGTGCGGGTTATGAAGAACGTTTTTAAGTTCTTCATAACTCACATGCGTTATGAAGAATTTTTTTTAGTTCTTCATAACCCACACAAGTTATGAAAAAATTAAATTTTTTTTAATTATTTTTTTGTAGGCCCGGTTTTACTAAGCCTAAATGTTTGAATTTGAAATAACCCACACAGTTTTGTAAAATTATGAGTTTTTTTGTCATGTGGCCACTTTTCTGACGAGCAACTTGGTACACTTACCTAGGATACTCTTGAGTATCTCCGAGGTAAGCTTGGGGTGATTTCCCCTCCTGATTAGAGCTAGAGATGCATTGAGATGCATTAGTCCAGTGTGCTTACAGAGCTTTCATTCTTCTGAATTGATGTTTTGGTGGCTACTCCTTAGGGGGAGTAGTGTGCAGTGAATGGTTCATGATTAGTTCATGAGGTTTGTTGTTCAGAGATATTTTCTTGAGAGATGTGTTATTCATATTTTTGGCCTCTATGACTTAGTTCATACATGTTCCTTTGTCATTTATGTCAAAGGGGAGAGATATTCATGTGAAAAAAAAGTGAGATTTGGGGAGAGTCGGTTGAGTCTAAGGGTGAAAGATGAGATGTCATATTGTGGATATTGTTGGAATTGTTGTTGATATTGTTTCTTTGTGCATTGATTGAATTTTTTATATCATATGTTTCCATCAATGCCAGAGGGGGGATATTTGGAGATTGTTGAGATGTTGTTCAGATTTTGCATATATGTGCTAGCATTAATGTGTTTTAATTGATGTCAACATATTCCTACTATTGAAGATAGTGTTCCTATTTTAATCAGTGAGATGATTTCTGTGGTATGACTACTATTTTTAAAATCAGATGTTGTGATCATACAGTTGTGTTTTGAGATGTATGTAATTGATATTGTTCAAGTGGCAGAGGTTCAAATGTTGATTTGAGTGAGTTATGATGGATTTATCAGAGATTGTTATTTTGGTTTTTTAGGTTGAGACAATGTTTTAGTATTTGGATTGGTGTGGATCGATTATGCAATATTTTGGGTTGCTAATCTGGTGGTGAGTTCAGGACATTGATGTGTGTCCTCCACTCGAGTAGTTTTTGATTTGGATGCTAGCAAGCTAATTTTATTTTATGACAGTGATTGTTGATTAGTGTTCCTAATGAACAGAGCAGATAAGTGAAGGAATTCTATGATAGAAATTTTTATGTTGATGTCTTGGTCTTTCAAGTTTCTTGTTGATGCTTCTTAATCTTGTACTATTCGTGTTGGTGGATCACATAGGATTATGTAATCAGATTTGGTGAATTTCATGTGGCATGTTGATGTTCTTATGAGTTCTTGTTTGTCTTGGTAATGTAGCGTGTTGCAAAGTTATGTGGCGTGATCTACGGATCTGGAGGGTATTCAAGATGTTGATATGGATCATTGCTATGTCTTAGCTGACATTCAATAGATCGCATTGAGTATTGAGATGTAATGAATTAATGTTTTGTAATTAGGTCCCTAGCCGACCTAGTTGAGATAAATTGATGTAATGTGTATATATGTAATCATTTGTAATTTTAAAAGTGTGTGAAGGTGAAAGACCGTGTAGAATATCTGATAGAATCTAGGTATCAGTGAAATCTTCAATTGAGGCAGAGAATTTTTGTACTTCATTGGAACTATTTTGGCATATCAGATATGTTTGTCAATTCTTGATCTTGGACAATATGTCCTCTATGATTTGAGATCAGAGATTTCTATAAGGCAATGTGTCTTCCTTGAGATTGAGATCCTTGTCAAGTATTTGAGCAGTGAGCTCTAGGTAGTATGCCTGAATGCATGCGCATCCCCCTTTGTAATACTCCTAATAGGGTATCATGTTATTAACAAAGTGCATTCATCTTGTGGGTTCTATCCCCACTATGGTTTTTCCCCTAACAGGGTTTCCATGTCAAAAATCATTGTCTTATGTGTTGGTTACTGTGTTATGATCTTGCTTTCATGTTTATCATTCAGATATGAGTTTAAAGTTTATAAGTTGGTTAAATATTGTTGATATTATGGCACAACTGATTTACTGCCCTCTCAGTTGTGTGTGTTCCCTAAGGTCTAACATATGCATCTCGTTTGAGGTGAGAGAGGAGGTTATTTCCTAGGCCACGGGCCTCTCAACGGAAGGGAAAAAATGTAAAAAGATAAGAAGGGTTTAAGATGTAGCTATCCTCAACCAATTCTTTCGAGGAAAGGGGCAACTTGTTAAATTGCAGGTGGGTTACGAACCAGAGAAATTACCTGGGCCTTGGGACGAGGTGGGTATAGTAGTCATAAAATACTTTAAACCCTCGAAGGAAGATTTGGGGTTTATTACTATTACGACATGCCCTTTCTAAACTATTTTAGGAATCATGATGTTATTTCTATTTCATTTTTTATCCTCCACTTTCTAGAGAGTATTGTTAAGGATGTTGTGGAAGCTAAAAACCAGGGTAAAAAGTATACCATCCTACACCAAGGCCTCATGTTTAGGATATATCATTTCCATCTTACGCTCTATCCTCTACGGGTCATTATTGTGCACGAAACCCCTGCCTCTTCAACCCCTCCGCCGACTAGTGTAATGGATTCTCCAGGCCCAACCAAAATGAAATGCATCAAGAATCCCGCCCTTTAAACCCCTCAAGTTCCTTCAAACACTTCTCCTAACACAGTGTTTGTGGATATGCAAAAGCAGAAAAAGAGAAACGACCCCCCCTCTGAATCTGAAGACCAAAGCCCCATAGAAAGCTAAATTCAATATCCAACAAATTGATTTGGATATTGAAGTTACGAAAGAGACAAACACTCCCCACCGGTCAACTAGACTAGAAACTAAGCCTTCAAGGAAGGAAAAGAATTTGGAGGATTCAGAGTCAAATGATGCTAGATTAAAAGCAAGAGCTTAGAGCAAAAAGTGTCAGAGAAGGAGGCGTATTCAATTATTTCTAGTAGTTCCTCCCACGTCTCAGAAAGCTTAAAACCCGAGTCCATTGACCTCGCACATAATGTAGATACTGAGAAAAAGGTTATATCTCTTGCTAATGACAAGGATAAAATAACAACTGAAGGGGATTGTGGTAGATGTGGGTTATTTGGGAAGAGATTGAGAAAATTTATAAAAAAAATAATAGGCATGGACAAAAGGTTCCAGGAGGTTTCTTGTTTTTCCGTAAAAGTGATGCATTGCTTGGCAACTACACTGTGTTTACTACAGAAGGACATGCTGGTTGGGAAGGACAACGAAGAGGGCAATTTCAAGGAACTTTTTAAGTTCCTAACCAAGGATTGGGCACAAATGTTTCTGTCAAAGCAATGCACGTGAAAGGAGGCCTAGTGTTTTGGTTCCTATTTCCTTTTTGTTTGTCTTGCTGGATAGTGGCTTTAAAGGCCTTGTTTTAATTTTGGTTTACCTTGCTGATACTTTGGTCTTTTATTTTAAAGACATTTGATGGTATGACCCTGCTTGACCTTTATTGAAAACCTTTAATGATTATTATGCTAGTAATACTTTGGGTAGTATAGTTAAGATGGTAGTAGTGTTAATATAAATTTACTACGACTAGTAGACTTTTGGTGGTTTTTGATATGTGGAAGTCATGGTGTGTCATAACCCTTCGAATTAAATGGATAACGTTAATAAATTTTTTGTTTATTCAGTTAGACTGGGAGTGGTAATGAAGGAGACTGGATGTATTGAACGAGACAAAGGCAGCATGTGAATGAGCAACAGTTTTAGTGAGAGACCACGCTTTCTTTGAGTGGAGAAACTTGTTCAAAGAAGGAAGCCACGTTTTGGAGAGGGAGTAAAAGACGCAGCAAAAGTGGAGTAGACTATTTTTTTTTTTTAAAGAAAAAGACACGTTTTCAGCAAGGGACCCCACGATCCATTGGGAGGTGGGAAGTGGGTAGAAAAGAAGGAGAAATGGTGTGTAAAAGAGGGGGAAGGCATTAAAAAAAAATTGAGGAGAAACTAACGGGGGATAGAAGGATATATCGCGCAAGATAGAGGGGAGTTAGGGGAGTTATGCAGGTTGGGGAAGAGAAAGAAGAGACTAGTGTTTAGAATCAAGAAAAGGTGGCAGCTATACAGAAAGCATGAATACAGAAAAAGAGGGAGACCACAATTTGTTGGAGGGACCATGATTTTCTATAGGAAGGAGGCGTAAGAATATAGTAAGAAGAAGCACAACAGTGAAAGGAAGGAAAGAAGAAAACACAGGAGGAGGAAGTTTTTCAGAGAAAAAGATACTATCTATAACACAGAGGCACAAAGAAAATAAGGAAGGGAACAATTTTAAGAAAATAAATCCAGCGTGCATTGATAGGAAGAATTGGGTTTTCTGAGTCAATCCAGATTACACTTTGATACCAAGTTCTTTATTTTTGCTTGGTTTCTTTGTTATTTAGCATAAAGGATTGTTGTAATTCAATATGCTGAATGTTGTCTTTTTTTTAGAATATTACATGGCTTTTATTTAATTTTTGAACTACGTTGTATTTCAGCAAAGCAAAGGTTTTATTTTTTAACCTATCTTTTCACATTAGGAAATAGTAAAATAAGCTTTAAACACTGAAATCTTTACGACTATTTTTTTTTGTATGATAGGAAATTATCGGTGTTTTGGAATCCATCAGCATAGGGAAATAAATTTGTCTATTATGAAAAGTAGACAACCTTCATAACTTATAGAAAAATCTTAGTCGGTTATCTGTTTCTTCATGTTTATATTTTCTACCTTAAGAGGAAGTCCAGAATCAGGGATTGACCATTTGTGTTGAAAATGACCAAACTATTCTTTTTGTATTATAGAAGAACATAGAGCCCAATGTTTGGTTAGAACATTAATGGAACACTCAGGAAACACAATTTTTTTGTTATATATATATATATATATATATATAGTTTCAGCTTGTGTTATTACCATACATAAAAGTGAGACATACATAATTCAAACACAGATAGAAGAATCAAACTAAAGTTTGAATGTACAAAAAAATATATGGAATGAAAACCAGTAGACCATGTTTTCTTTGCAATATTCATTAGTTTATTTACAAATCAAAACATAGGATTGTATAGATTTTGTTTTAACTTTCTTACCATCCCCATATGTGAATTTGAATGTTTAAGTTAAGTTATCATTGCCTTATAGGGTGAATTGGAAAGTAGGAATTCGTGTTGTAATTTTTGAGTTGAATCTTTGATGTGGTGTTTCTTTTAATTTATGATTTTTAAAGGAATGTTTTGGAATTAAAAAGGAAGGTGTAGGATGTGGAATCCTAGGAAAGGGTAATTTTATTTAGCATTACCTGCGAGTAGAAGTTTGGTCTTAAAAGTGCTTTGGCCAAAGCTTGGTAACACATGTTTGCTTAAATGTGTATGGTTATGTTTCATCTTCCTGAATCTGTGAATAGAATCTATTTAGAAACTTGTGAAAAGTAGTTAGAAATCACAGACACACCAGATTACTTCCGATCCATCAGTGTCAAGAGATATACTTCTTGGGCAGGGTCGGTGCGCTCTTCATTTCACGATGAGCCCCGGGAGAGTTAACCACTCAGTGGTTAGATGGATTAAGCCCCTTAACCACACTCTCGTCTCGAGATTTGCATTTGAACAAGAATTCGATGGCTTAGGAGACCGAAGCATGCAGATGGACAATTGTCTGATGGCATTTATGATACTATATTTTATGGCCTTATGGTCTTGTACATGATGTATTTGTACTTATCTTTCCTTTATGATGTAAGGTATTCGATATAGATGGTCGACATCCTGATATATTGAACATTGTAATTATTCTTTCATGGAATTAATGTAATTCGATAGTATGGTCGTTTACTCTTGATTGTATTATCTTTATGAAATGTCGAAATGAATATATGGAAAATAAAAATTTTATGTTCATGATTACTGGATTTACTTGAACTTTTTTGTTGATTAGTCTTTAGCATTGACCGACTATGACTATGGAATCGACATAGGAGAAATTTTAGCATGTTTAGCTTATGTGGCTTTTATTGGAAAAATCAGTCTTTACATGGTGACTGTTTAATTTTTTGTCTTTGTGTTGATAATGTGCTGACAATGTGAATTTGATGACTGTAGCCCTTTGGACTTTGTACCGAGGGACAATACCTTGGTTTTTGTTGCTTCTAATATCAAAAATAACTTTTGATTTAGATGTGTATTTACTCATCTTGTCTTAATATACTATATAGAAACAAAAATAAAAGTATCCAACTATTTAGATTATCACCGTTGTTCCCACTCAACTCTTAGGTGATTTTGATGGGTCATGTTTGGTATATGGATGAACTTGGGACATATACTCCAACTTTGTGACTCCTTAATGAGAAGTCGACTTCTAATTTAGATATATGTTAGCTCATATTGTCCTAATATAGTATATAAAAACAAAAACATCCAACTATTCATATTATCACGAGAGTCCCCACTCAACACTCAATTGATTTTGATGGACCATGTTTGACACGTAAATGACCTTAGAACATATACTCCAACTTCATAACTCTTTAATGAAAAACCAACTTTTAATTTAAATATATATATTTATCATAATATACTATCTACCCAAAAAAATACTGACATCTACTCAACTCCAACTGTTTAGGCCACTGTTTAGATTATCACCCCTCTCCTAATGTGACGTCTTTTCAGTACTTCCCATCACTATGTAAATAAGTTTGAGGTGACAATTTAGATGTCCAATAATAAAGCAGGGCGCACAGTTTCTCTTCCAGCAAAAAAAAACAAAAAAATAAAATCAATTTTCCGTATAAACACGCAGAGAAAGAAATATCAGTGAATGCAGAGTCGACATCAGTAAGATGGGAGAGCTGAACACTGATAATCAATAAATCACATTCATAATGTTTGTCGGGGCACGGCATCAACTAAAACAAGTTCAAATGTAATTTATCCACCCAAACTCACTACAAACGGCATACACTATAATTTACTCTTCCCATGTCATACATACTGTATTAATTTACGCCCCGAAATTATTTTACACACCCAAATTTCAGTAAATGGATATGAATTTATTTACAGCCCCATCTACCCTTTAGTAGACGGAAGCAGAAGTGGCGGACAAATTACAGAGAGTCAAATTCCGTTTGGCAGATATTCTTTCTTTGCAATTATGATGAAACTCCAGCTGAAATCTGCTTTTGAAAATGTGGTACACTTAAATTTGGACGTTGAATAAAAGGACGGTTCTTTTGATTTCTATTCAACATTATCAGTGGCTCTTCTGTTCATTCATGGCAGCGTACGAATATCCACTTCTCAGACAGACATAGCCTAATAATGTTTGTAGGTTTAATTCAATGGGTTTTTCTATTATATGAAAAAATGAAAGAAAAGGATCTTTTATAGTCTAGGATACCAGTCATATGTTTTTTGGTCTACATATGGTGATAGCAATACGGGACTACCCCATATTCCTTGTCGGAGGCACCTAACTGTGCTACAAACAAAGCGTAGATACCTTACCCCGAAGTGGGATTTGAACTTGTGACCTTTCTTTCAAGAGTACAAGTTCTCCAACACTAGGCCAACTCAGGCTATACTTGTGTTTTTCAATTGATATTTCTGGATGATTTCAGTGATCTATAAAGAAAGTAAAGCAATCATGTACATGAATAGTCTACTTTTTGAAATAATATTTTTAATCATACAATAAATCATTTATCATATTTTTATTAGAATAGAACAGAATATGAAATTTAGATTTGATGTAATGTAACATCTATTTTTATTTCTAAATAAAATATATTTAATCATAAAATAATATATAATTTTTTTTTGTTCTTGTTTTATATGTTTTCCAATCATATTTCAAATTATCTTCTCTCTTTTCACATCATAGATCACACTCAATGTGATACGAACATACACAATTTAAACTAGATTTCAAATCTTGTCAATTAGACATAAAATGACATACTAGTCTATAATAAAAGGTTTCTCTTAAATGTAATAGTCATTCTAGATTTAATTGTTTTCCTAATTCACCAAACTAGTGTGTATGATTGTTTGTTTTACTAATAATTTTTTTATTGAATCAATGCATAAAAAATTACATAAGTGGGGTAGCCAACATGGTGTTCAAATAAGAATAAACAAATACATTTCATCAGTCCAACTAAGCATGACAGAAGGCCAAACTAAAATTAGATCATGAACTTCAACAAACATTGTAGCTGTTTGGAACATGTTGGTTGTATTTCCTGTTTTTGCTGCTTTGCCTTGTTCTTGCCTTGCTCTCTGCAAATTTTTCAGGTTTTCATGCTTCTGCCTTACCCAAATTGTCAAAAACCCTAAAAAAACCCTAAAGCCTAATGTTAAACGATGCATTTGAAACCCTGGGCTATGTCTTTATATTTCTTCGTTACCTTTTTCAGTCACTTAAGACATGTGCTCTAAGTCAGGTCGCTTAATCGCTTTACCAGAAACGAATATGCCAAAGCTTCTTCCGACTTAGTTTTTCCTTTGAGTCGCGTAGTCTCTTGAAGAAATCGAATATTTCATCTGTGTCTCGAGACTTAGCGATTTTCCTTCAGTCGGGTTGTCGCTTGATTCCATGATATAAAGCTTTAAAAGGAACGGGACCCACCTCAGTCGGGTGATCGCAAGAAGAGTCAACAGGTCAAAGAAATGTCTCCCGACCTTGCGCTTTCTTCATGTCGCATGGTCGCTGGATCAGCTTGGTCAAACAATTAAGGCTTTCCTTCAGTCGCGTGGTCTCGTGATAAATTGGCAGTTAGTGGATAACATTCCCGACCATGCGACTAACAGTTTCATGTTAAGTGATTTCCTTCAGTCGGGATGTCGCCAGAACAGGAGTGATGACTCAGTTTCCAGTATGCATAAAGATGACGAAAGAAAAGACGACATCTGTCACAGAGCTAGTGGTTGTCGGGAGGTTGCCAGAAGAAGAATAGGGATCAAGCGATAAGGCGACTAGGGTATGTTTGCCCTCAGTCGCGAAGTCTCCTGATATTTTAAGGGCATGAGGAAATGTAAAGCGATTAAAAGACAGTCGTGCAATGAAGGAGTAAAAGGATCTGATGGTGGTCGCGTAGTTTGGTGATAAAAGTGCCCTAGAAAAAAAGTCCTTCTGACTAAGCGATTAAGGTATGTCGCGAGGTCGCTGTAAACAGAAAAAGGCACGTGCTTCAAGTTAAAGGTAAAGACACAGGATCACATGACAGAGCGACTGAAGGACTCTTCAAATACATCGCTTACTCACTAATGTTTTCATATGAAAGGAATACAGCTCGCGACTGTGCGACGAGGAAAAAAGATAGTTGTCGCGCACTTGCCGATCAAAAAAGATAAAGGGAATAAAGCTCGCGAGTGTGCGATGAGCCAGAAGATAGGTGTCGCGCAGTCGCCAGTAAACAAAGGAGAAAGGAAAACAGCTCGCGACTGTGCGACGAGGAAAGAAGATAGACGTCGCGTGCTCGCAGTCAATGGCAGAATGGGGTTCTCATGCTCGCGAGTGGGCGACTAAGTCAAAAAGCATCTCCCATCGCTCGGTCGCACATAAAATGAAAGTTGGAATGTTAAGCTCGCGAGTGAGAGACTAGACAAAGTTTGCAATGAAAAAGTAAATGTCGCTCAGTCACTGAGGCTCAAGTGGTATGGAAAGATTGCTCGCGACTGTGCGACGAGGAAAAAGGATAGATGTCGCGCACTCGCGGTCAAGTATCAATTAACATAAAAGGGCTTGCGAGCGTGCGACGAGCCAAAGGATAGAAGGCGTCGCTTACTCGCAGGAATCAAAAAGATAAAAGGAAAAGTGGTGCGAGTATGCGACAGACACAAAAAAAAAGCTCAAGAGTTAATGCATCGCTCACTCGCATGGATCAAAGAGTAAAATATAAAAGTGGCGCGGGTGTGCGACTAACATGAAATGAGGATCAAAGGCAACGCATCGTTCAGTCGCAGAAGATAAAAAGTGCAGTAAAAATAGATGGCGACTATGCGATGAGAAATAAGAAAGGATGTGTCGCTCACTCGCGGGTTTTTTTTTTCAAAGGTGAAAATATAGCAGCAGTGCAGACAGAACGCGTGAATTGATGGAGTAGAATTTGTCAAAGGAGTTGATGGTGCATTCAATGTGCGTTCATCATGTTCACCATGTCTAGAGCCCAGGTTGTTCAGTTTGCAGAGATTCAGGTACTGTAGGTGAGCGGAGTTATGACTGAGATTTCAAAGTGCAAGAGCAGATATTGAGATAGACAGATTCAATAAAGTATTGTTTCAGGTCTT
>MU224050.1:423890-442303 GCA_018584345.1 Thuja plicata | reverse complement strand
GTAAACAGTTATCATAAAAGGTAAAACCTGCCTGAGTATATGTGGAGCTCGAAAATGAAGAAGGACCTTATCCAGTCCTTAGCAATTAGGCTTTTCTTGTCCCTGAATCAGTATTAGGAAGCATGGTCTTCAAGTAGTTATTTCAAGCACTGTGATTCATACAAGAAAAATCCATAACAGAACATAACATATCTTTTTCATAGGTGTATGTTTTTCAATCTAACACATTCATTAATGATCAATAGGAACAGTGATTGCAAACTCCTATGAAAAAGCATGCATAACTAAAATCAAAAACAATCATACACATGAATAGTCATTTTCATGTCAATATTTTTAATCAAACTTGTATCAAAACAGAAAGAAACACGAAATGTATATTTGATATAATATAATATCTATTTTTAAATAAAATATATTTAATCTTAAAATAGTGAATAATTGTTTTTGGTTTTGGTTGTGCATGTTTTCTAATAGAAATTTGAGATCACTCTCCCTTTTCACAAGATGAATGGAGACATTATATATTTTTCAATCAGAATTTTGGATTGTCTTCTCCTTTTCCATATGATAGATCAACTAAATGTGATTGGCAACATTTATTGAAAAATATACACAATTAAAACTAAAAACCAAATCATGTCTGCTAGAAATAAAATGACATGTTAGTCCATAAAAGATTTCATGAAATATTATAGTCAAACATAATGTTTCTAGATTTAACTAAATAGGTTATTAAATGACATGGCGTTTTTAGTCTATGAAAATAATGTCTATGATTGTTTTTGGTTTTGATATGAATGAAATTTTGGAAACAATATTTAATGATTGATTTTGAGTGCGTAAATTTTCCAATCTCAAAACACTCTCCATTCACTATTGCTTTTCACATAACCAATAAAAAGATTGTGTATATTTTTCAATTAAACTTTTGAATCATCTTTCTCCTTTTCCACATAACAGATAACACTAATTGACAAACCTACAAATTAAAATCAAAAAATAACCATACCAGATTTAGATTGAAATTGTAGGGATCATAAGAAGTACGTTCAAACATGACCTATACACAGCATATGTCGGAGGCACGACAAGATAAAACTATGCGCGTACTTGGGAGTTAAAACGTCGTTTCCCAGGTGGGCCACAATTAATGCCTGTGAAAAATGAAAAACATGCGTTTTATCTTAAATAGTTTGTTGACATTGATGCTTAAAAAAAATACACACAATCAAAAACCAGAAACTCAGCTCTAATTCAATGGATTGTGGAAATCTGATCGATTTAATTGACATTTATTTTTATTTAGTATATTGTCTACGTACAATTAATCTTATAAATTTGTTAGTGTTGAATGAATGAAAGATTTTGTGAAATCAAACAAGAATATGAAAAGTTATATATTCAATTTTTAGTTCTGGCCTAGAACTATAGACATCGTACGAATCTTAACTTATTTTAAAAAAATATTAAATTTTATTAATGTAAACAAATGACATATACTTTCATAAAATGATTATAGGGTAAATTTTTAAAATAATATATTTAAAATTTAAAATAACATATACTTTTATAAAATGATTATATTATACTATATAATTTTATATTTATATTTAAAATATTATATTTATATCATTTTATAATAAATTTATATATTATTTTATGTTATATTATATTTATATATTACTATTTCATTTATAAAATTATGTTTCTATTAATTTTATTTTATATTATATTATAATTGATTCATATTTATATATTATTCAATGTTATTTATATTTATATCATTTTGGTAACACAAATAAATTTTGACTTTAATAAAATTACATTGTTAGACTTTGAATTGTTTTGTTCTTTTAATCAATCTCCACCACAAAATACATTTCATTTATAGAATATTTCTAATATTTAAATATTTATTTATGAATTAAATAAATGATAGAAATTACTTATCTCCTATTGATTTGATCCACCCCTTTTATCGAAGCTTGAACAAATTTGTTATTCGGAAAGTTTTAACCATAATTTTTAATATATAATTCATCTATCATTTAATTTATATTGAAATTAATTTTTTAATTTATAATATAGTATATTTTTATGAGATACTATATTTAATATTATAATATAATTTTTAATCTATAACAATATTATAATATATTATTCTATAATATATAATATAAAAGTACTATATCATATAATTTTTCATCTATAACAATATTATAATATATAATTCTATAATATATAATATAAAAGTACGTATATAATTATAATTATAACTAATTAACTTGTTTCACAAATTATCTAACTTGATGTTACTCCTCTTACAATATTTGTTTGGTACATTCAACATAATATTGATCATACTAGTGTTTAATACACTAAAATCTACATATTAAAATTTAAAGTAATCATGTCATCCATTCATATATATATAAAAAGAAATGAGTTTAATTTTTAATGTATAAGATAATTTTGTTACTTATTAATATGTATAAAAGTGAAAGTCTAAATTTAAAGTGTCCTAGAAAAAGAATATTCTAAATTTTATTTATAAAATTAAATTTGTTAATTATTGTGTGTAGTGAAGAAATTTATATAGTCACGTTTTTCTTTGATGTTTTGAATTCATTTTGATTATAGTGTTTTAAGTATAATAACTTGTTGCGTTTTGGTTAGATTGTTTTAATTATAATAACTAGTTAACAAGTGTTAACTTGTATGCATTTACTTTGTACTGGCTAAAAATTACAAAGGACAAAATGGTGAAAAAGGGCAAATATTTTTTTTCATTATAAATTGTAGCACAACAGTGTAAATGGAGTTCAAATGCTAATATTACTATTGCTCATGATAATAATTGAAATATAGGTAAATGAAGTTAACTAGTTTAAATGTACACAATAAGAATCAAATCCAATCTCATCAATTTCATTGAAGAATAATAATTTAAGTTCAACTTGATTTCTTAGGAGTTTATTGTTTTAATAGGTATAAAATGTACTATTATTTAATTAATTATTTAGTCAAGTATTATTGAATGAAAGAAAGCATTTAGTTGTATCTATGAAATCAAATAGTCCCTAAAATTGAGAACATGAAAATGTACAAAATTGATTTTATTAAATCTATATAAAATGTACTATCATTTAAGTCACATTATTATTAATTCAATAAAAACTTTTAATAATATGAGTGAATTGTGTAATTTTAATTATAAATTAATAGAAATGGTCTATTCATAAAAAAATATACATACTACTTATCTATATTAAAATATTATTTAACGAATAAAAGATTTTTTTATATTAGAAATAAGGGGATCAAAAAACATGATAGCACTAGTTTAGTTACAATGGAGAGTTCAAAAGAAGAGGCCCAGCCTCACAAAAAGAGATTACATCGGAATGTACAAGCTAAGAAAGTTCAAAACTTAGTGATAGTAGATCAAAAAAAAATAGTGCAAGATATCATCATGGGTGTCAACCCAAGCGGTCCAGCCCATAGAACCCTCCATCCACACAATACTTTTCCATTCCTGGATTTGCGACAGCATGAAGTTCTGGTCCTTTTTAGTCTTGATGTTCTTTTTAATCTCCTAGTTGAGCTTCTTACAGGTCCTCTCGAACATCTGAAGATCATCCATATTTCTTCTCCATTCGTAGCCATGCTTCAACTCATAAATGAAGAAGGTGGCATAGCCATTTTTCAGGAACCTCTTAAGCTTGTCCTTGTCCATCATCATAGTAGTGTGGACCTGCAAGAAAATTTTAAAATAAGTGAGTTTTCGAAAAGACTCAGTAAGAACTCTGGGGTTGTTCTGATACCTTTCCTCAATCCTGCATTTCCAAATCTACTAAAGAACATAAGAAGAGAGAATATTCCAAAAGAGATTAGAATCTTTTTTAAGACCATTAATGTTTCCAGTAATAATTTCCAGGATATTCATATTTATTGGATAAGTGATACCAAACATATTCCAAATTTCCTTAGCAAAAATGCAATAAAAAAGAATGTGTCTACTAGACTCAGGAAGTCTGCATAAACTACAATACTCATTCAGGGAAGTATCTTTTCTAATCAGGAGCCTATCAAGAATAACCAACCATTTAAAGTATTTAATTTTTGGTTCAATGGTACCTTTCCATAAAATATCAAAATACTTCTTCCAAGAACCGTTATCAAGGGTGGAGTATCAAACAAAGTTCACATGGTCAATGATGGTCTCTTTATATCCAATAACATTATATATATTTTTAGCTTTGATTTTGGATATAATGACCACATCCGACCATTTACAATTTAAGAACCTGTGGGAGTCGATATGATAGGTAGTAGGCAGGTCCTTAGAAGCTTTAAGAATCATATTATAGGTCTTCTTCTGAGAGGTCAGGATATCAAAACTATTCCTAAGATAATACCAGCTGATAATCTTGTCATGCTCGAAGAGATTAGACAGCTGAGAGATGCCCATTTTAGTCCAGTGCCTATCAGAGCACCCTTGGGAGAGGGCAAGGGGTTTTCCAGACAAGTGTAAGTTCCACCAGATGGATCTTTCACCATATAGATGCTTATCATCATGGAAGTCCTTGTTGGTAATATACTTCATGACATGATCCTAGGCTTTCCATATGGATCTAAAACAACAGATCCTTGAACAACAATAGAAAATTTACCAATAATCAAATCACTAAAAGGAAGATTCTTCAATTTTTAGCATGTTTAGGGAAGCCCCTTTCAATGTTGTGCCTAACAAGAACCTTCCAAGGATCATAACCATCAATAGAATGAAAAATCCATTTGACTGCAAGGGCAGTCCCTTGGAGTTTAAGATCCTTCAAACCCAATCCCCCAAGGAGCTTATTAGTATGGCACCAGGCCCATTTAACAGCGTGCATCTTTTTATTACCTTTACCATCAGACTAAAGAAAATTCCTAACTTTTTGAATTTCCAAGATTTGATAGTTACTGAACATCCCGGCAGAAGAATAGTAGATATTATAGAAGGAAAGAATTTTTTGGTAGACTTGAACCCTGCTGGCTAAGGACAAGGATCTATTATGCCATTTATATAGCTTCTTGGTAATCTTATCTTTAGTCCAAAACCACATATCTTTGAGGGAGGGTTCAATAGAAAAAGGAATGCCAAAATATTTAACAATTTTATGAGGGCCTCCCCATTGAAATTTATATTTCTTAAACCAATCAGGGGGTTGATCCTCCCCACTAAGACATATGGATTTGGATTGAGATAAACGAGCACCAGAAATAGTGCAAAAATAGTTAAGCTTGGTTTGTAAAGCTTCAATGTTATCAGCATTGGTTTCAAAGAAAATGGCAATATCATCAGCAAACTGGCACTTGATAAGCTCATCATTATTTGGGAGAGATATACCTTTAACAACAGGGGATATAGAACTATCTCTAAGAAAGTATTACAAAGCTTCCAAGTCAATGACAAAAAGGGCAGGGGCCAAAGGGCACCCTTGTCTGATGGATCTACCAAGGGGGAAAGGATCAGAAAGAGATCCATTAACATCCACCTAGGCAAAAGCGTCATTAATCAACATATGAACCAAGTTGGAAAAGGTACTAGGAAAACCAAAAGCCTCAAGCATTATGGAGATAAATCTCCATTCCACTCTATCATAAGCTTTTCCAAAATTCAGGAGAAACATGGCAGAATTTTGTTGAGAATAATTAGCCCAATTCATGGCTTCCTAGATGGTGATCAGATTTTCTAGAATATATCTACTCTTAATGAAGCCAGTCTGGGTAGCACAGATAAATTTATGCAAGATATTCACAAGTCTCAGAGCCAGAATCTTGGCTAAAATATTATAAGAAACATTGAGGAGAGTGATAGGTCTCCAATTCTTAATGAGAGCTTTGTCCCCATCTTTGGGAATAATTTTAATGATACCTCTATTGATAGTAGCCCCAAGGGAGCCACTGGCAAGGGCTTCCGCATAGATATTTTGAAGATCTTTTCATATCCAACCAATGTTAGCTTTGTAAAATTCCACAGGGAGGCCATCCGGCCTAGGGGCCTTGTCATTATGAAGAGAGTTAATAGCTTTTTCAATTTTGTCCAAAGAGATGTCTTTAGACAACAGGTTAGCATCAGCACTGGATAATTTTTTGGGGATAAGAGGTTTTCATTTGTTTCTAAGGGCAGCGGCCTCCTCCGAATCCTTAGAGGTGAAGAGGTTTTTCTAGTAATCAACAAAAGCCTCTTTAATGTTATCTAGGTCAATAATGTCTTGATTATTCACTAAAATCCTTTCAATGGTTTCATTAGACTGTTTATGTTTAATAAGGTTAAAGAAAAAATTAGAGCCACAATCACCATGTTGAAGCCAATGAGCACAAGATCTAATCTTGGCGCCTCTAATCTTAATTTGTTGATCTTTTTGAGGGCTTCTTTAGCAGAGATCACATGAGAGATAAGATAACCATTCGAGGGATTAGCTTGGATGTTAGCTCTAGCTCTCTGAAGGTCTGTGGAGAGATTTTTTTCGGTGA
Organism: Thuja plicata; assembly: GCA_018584345.1. Lineage (NCBI taxonomy): Eukaryota > Viridiplantae > Streptophyta > Pinopsida > Cupressales > Cupressaceae > Thuja > Thuja plicata. The sequence continues at coordinate 435,778 of MU224050.1, read as the reverse complement.
ACCTATAATCTTTGGCTCTTTTTTGGCCAATGGTTCTTAACAGGTTCTGCCAGGCAAGCGAGTTCTTATTCCATCTATCCTCATGGGAGCAGGCGGGGGAGTTGAAGTTGTTAATGTGTCGAATGATGTGGATGGTAGCCAGAACATCCTCATCATTGAGAAGAATAGTATTCAGGATAAACTTAGGGTTGGAGCCTCTATTGTGCACAGGGGAATTATTGATGCTAATACAAGCGGATATAGGGTGGTGATCAGACAGGGCAGTGAAGGTGACAAGGACATAGTTCTCTTGGTTATCAGGTAAGAAAGAAAAGAAATTTTTGTTACCATAAAAATGATCAAGTCTAGAGTAAATTCTGGAGGAACCTTGTTGAAAATTGCACCAAGTATGCCATAGCCCCGGATTAGTGTCTTTATTACCAGCAAGGGGATCAAAGAGATGTTTAGAATTCTTCATCCTATTCCAGTGGAGTTTTTCTTGGTCCTTCCAAGCAAATGGGAGACCCCCAACTTTGTCTTCTTGGGACTTCACCATGTTGAATTCCCCTCCAACAAGCCATGGGATATTTGGGAGAGCTGCCAGCTAGTCCCATAGACTCGATCTCTCTATATGATCATAAGGGGCATAGATAGAGCATATTCCAAAGATACAATTGTTATAATTAATGGTAATCCAAACAGCTCTGTGGTAGGGGGAGAGGCCATTTCTAGTTATATAGTTTCCCCATTTGGAGTTAACAAGTAACGCAGTGCCACCCTGCCTCTGGGGTGAGTGGTATTATATTTGAGCGCATCCTTCTAGATGAAATTAAGATTGAAATCAAGCACGAAGCCAACAAATTTAATTTCTTGTAATATCAGAAAGTCCATGGATTTATTGCGTGCTAAAAATGTGTCACACTTCTATGAGTCATTATATTCAAGATTTCTCAAGAAATGAGGTCTCAAATGGTGACTCATAGCTCTCTATTCATGGAGTGCAAGGGTTTGTAATGGAGGCCCTCATATTGACCTAGTTTGTGCCCCTACAAGTACACCATAAAATGAGAGATTCAAAGAGGAAGAGAAAGAATGCTAGTCTCCATGATCATCAAGTATGCATGCAAATGAAAGCTATTCTATATGATAACAATGCAAGAAAGGAAATTAATCTATATGATAACAATGCATGATTATTCTATGAAAGGAAATACAAATGCAAGATTAATCTATAAAAGGAAACATGAATCTAATTAATATGAATCTAATCTACATGAATAGCCATGGATGCAAGAAGAAGAAGACAAGAAGAGAGAAGTTGCAATATCCAAGCCAAAGTGCTCAAATTCTCCTCCAAAATTGCTCTCCAAACCTGCAGCATAACAATACATAAAAATTCTATATCTCTGATTTTTTTCCCTTATGATTTCTAAAATGAGAAGAAGAGGGCTCCTTATAAAGGAAAGTGTGGAGACAAAATGCATCCTCAAGAGCAATGTGGGATAAATCCCTAAAAAGGCAAGTAAGAGGAAAAAGCCCACCACTTAGGAATATGTGTGGAGAAAAAAGAGTTTTATTTATTTTTTTATTTGATTTATTTTCTTTTTTCATCAAAAAGAGAGCTTTAAGTGGGGATTTTATATATTTAATTAAAGAGGATTTTTCTTTTAATTAAATAAGATAAGATTATTTAATTAAAATAGGGATATTAATTAAATAAGATAAAATCATTTAATTAAAAAGGGACATTTTAATTAAATAAGATTATTTCATTTAAGAGATATTTTCTTTTATTTAAATAAGATTATTTCATTTAATAAAAAAAAAGATGTTTTCTTTTAATTAAATAATATTATTGAAAAAATAATCAAACCTTAGGAAATATTGAAATAATTAAATTAATTATGATTTGATCAAGGAAATTGATTTAAATTGAAAATGTTGCAAAACATTGATTCAGGAATTTGATAAATTGATTCTGGTCATTTGATAAATTGAAGAATGGGGGCCCATAGTCTAGGCAACCATTTTAGGGTGCATACATTTGCCCCTCTTTGACTAATGTGTGATCTTTATGGGAACACATGTAGTCAAAGAATGCATTTGAAGTATGATATCTATTTGGGATCACAAAACAAAACATACATCAACACCGTTGTAAATAAGTAGTTGACATCAGGACAAACAATAAGCCGATTGAAAAAGACAAGGTCAACACCGTTGTAAATAAGTAATTGACATGTCTGAGATAAGAATCTCAAGCAAGGTTGCCCCAAGTGGAACGAATGATAGGATTGATAAAGTTGAATCAAGGGTTGAAGTTTGATAGGTACAGCCCCCTCATGATCGAAATTGAAATGAGATAGAGGAGAAACAACAAATTGATAAATTTGATCAAATCGAACTAAAGATAAGGTTCTTGATGTAAGATGAAAGATATAAGGATTACATAACTAAGATAGATCATCAAGCACGAAAGATTATTCCCCAAGGTTGAATTAGAAGAAAATAAGTGGGGTGAAAGCAAATGGAAGATAGAAGTTTGGAAGAGGTGGAAAGAAATGGAGAGAAGAAAGAGAATTTGCCTTAAGAAAGAGAATGCCACAAAATCAATCAACTGTTTAAGATAGAAAATTTTGATTGAGATCACGAAAGAAGATAAGGAAATGAAGATCAAACATGACCACAGTTGATTAAAAGTCCACAAGAAAGATGAAGGAAACCCTCTCAAACTCATAATGCAGCCTAAAATGCAAACTAATATGAGGTCTAACAATGCAAGCTACATGAAAATGCAAAGGTGTACTTGCAATAGAGCAACTGTAACATAGGACTTTGTGTTCATAATTCATAAGAGAATGTTAAGAAACTTATTTTCATTATTGGGCCATTATTAACGGACATCAGAAAATCACACAATCATCACTAGTCACAAGTGCAACTATGAAGATATGAATGCGATTTATATCGGATTGGAATGTGAAAAGATTCTAACATAAGCATCAAAGACATAAAGGTCAAGATGACTTCGATGTTAGCTTACCCAATTTAATGTAGCAAAACCATGCTCACATCAAGGCATAGAGGCCAGGATGACCAGAAGAATGGTTGTGCAAAAACAGTTAAGCATAAAGCAAATAAAAACATGGCCCATGCCCCAAGTCCTCTAGCTATGCATCATGGAGAAACTTATTAGACAAGGACACTCAATGAAAATCAATAATAGTCAGCACACAAAGAAAAGCTCATGACATAGCTCAAGCATTAAGTGTTGTGTTTAAAAATTTAAATGTGTTAACTGATACTGAGTTCTGAGGATAAGGATCGAATGCTTACAAGAAGGTAAGATCACATGACAAAACTAGGTAAGACCAAACTGATAAGTGTTGAAAAACAATCGATGTCAGGTGTTGTGTTTAAAAATATAGTGGGGGTGGTGTTGAAAAACACCGTTTGTGAGATATCCTAAAGACTAACGCATCCAAGAGACCAAAGCTAACACAGTTATGCTCCCTAGACAAAGACAAAGACCAATTCCAGACCGAGGAAACAAGGACAAGGCATGATGGAGAAAGGCTAAGTGTCGAGGACACGCGCTAAGAAATAGGGGTGCAAAGGCCTCAAGTAGCGCCCGTTTCCAAGTTTTTACCACTTGGATTTTATTAAAAAAATTTCATTTTTTATTTTTTTAAAATTTTTTTTCTTCTTTTTTTTAGGACTTTTTATAATTTTTTTGAATTTTTGCTACCAAGGTGCCTGTTTCCAGGTTTTCACCAAGGCACTTTTTCTATTTTTTGAATTTTTTAATTTTTTTTGTATTTTTGCAATATATAATTTTTTTGGAGATACATCAAAGTGCCTATTGCTAGGTTTTCACTAAGATGATCATTTTTTCAAGACATTTTCTGATTTTTAGAATTTTTGACAATATATCATTTTTTTGGATTCTTTCAGGATTAATAATTATGTACAAAGGATGCCCCTAGACAGAATGGGCATCATGGATAGAACTTCTTCAGGTGCAAGACATTGATAGGATCAGGGAGTTGCTCTCCCTCTGCTGTAGATAGTAAATAAGCACCTGTCCCAAAATCTATTGTAATGATGTAAGGTCCAAGCCAACTAGGTTCAAATTTGCCCTTTTGATCTCTATGCTGTTGATTCTTGGGATTTTCACGTATGAAAAGATCTCCTACTTGGAATTCTCTAGGGTGAACCTTTATTGAAGGCTTTGGACATGCGCTTTTGATAAACCCTCATATGGTCAAATGATGCTTGACATTTCTCATCTAGAAGTTCTAACTCTTGAAGTCTCATGGAGGGTAGTCTTCATCTGTAACTAGACCTTTGAGGGAAAATCTAAGTGAAGGAATTGTTGGTAAACAGATTATTCCTTTCAATTTAACTCTAAAATATCCAAAATACTTAAGAACAATTGAATACAACAGTTGGAAAATTGTTATTGAAAAAAACTAATTTCCCTCTGAATTTAAAGGTACAACTCCCTTATACGAATGATTTTTAGTGAATTTTTCTCTTTCCTAGTCTAACAGGGGTATGTTCTTAACCTAAGAATAGAAGAGGCAAACCAAGCTAATCCTAGGCAGGAAATATCTCAGGCAGGACGAATTCAACTCTAAATCTAGCCAACTCTGAGATTTCATCAATCAGATTAACTCCCAAAATTGGTAATGCATGAACTTCTACTAAAAATGCAGATGCAAGACTAAAGATTAATGATGGAATGGCAATGAATCGATCTATATCATAAGAAAGTTTCCCAAACTTAAGATAACAACGAATTTCCCCTTTTGCTAATTGTATCAAATCATAATACAAAGCTCTGGTTCGAACACAGATTGTAAATCCAACTTCAAATAAACATCCGATTTCAACAGAAAGATAAGTGCAATGCAAATGGAACAGATAAAACAATGGTATTCAGACATACAAATTTGACTAAGCAAAATGCTATCTTTCACACCAAAATTTAGCAGACCTTTGTATTGATTTTGGAAACAGTACATATAGAGTCCCAGATTGGGCTATTGCAAAAAAAAGGGGGTAACCAAAATGGTTCAACTTCCCCAACTAGAAATGATAACCAAAATATTATCCGTTACATTTTGATCAAAATTTAGTACAAAGAGAGAATCTACGTTAAGCTTTAGTTTTGCTCCCCTTGCCTAATTTAGCTCTATAGGCAGTGATAACTTTGATAAGTTCTTTATGTCTATTAACGTGGACATTGGTGTATTGGATGAGCCATTTGGAATGCTCTTTAGCCAGACCTTTGATTGCATCTGTCTGATCCTTCAGTTCTTCCATGGCTTTATAAACGCATTCCGCTCAGCTATTGAAGTTCTGGTACTTTGTCCAAGTGGGTGGAAGATGGCTCTAACAACTTGTCTACATAATCAGAGAATGATTTTTGCATGTTAGCCAATCCTATCACTTCCTTACCTTGTCCACTTGTCTGAGATTCTGTATGCAAACCTTGAAGAATCTTGAAGTCTTTGTTCTATTCTTCTTTGACCTTAATGTCTACTTGCTGCAACCCAATCTCACCTTGGATAATCATTTCAATTTTGAACTCTAAACTTTGAAGCCACTCGATTAGAGGCTCATCTCCCTTCTATAGAATCTTGGCTTTCAACGCCTCTTTTGTCTTCATCTTCACAGCTACATGGAGCATCACTATGCACTCCTAACACTTCACTCTCTGAGATGCGAGAGTTTGTAAATTCTTTTCGATGTTATTCCTTTCTATCTCCAACCTCAAGAGAGCATTACCTAACTACTCAACAACTGCCAACCCTTCAGATTTGAGCCTCTTGCCACATCCTCTACCGATCTATGCAAAGTGCCTATCTTCCTGCAACTTGGATAATATAGCTTGATTCTCTACCGCGCTGGGATCAAAGGTGGATTGGGTTCTGGGAACACTTGCAATCAGGGTGAGAATCTGTCTTATGAAATTTGTCAGCTTAGCTACTTCTACCTTCAGTTGAACCTTGGTAGTCTTGAGCTCTTCGAGTTCTTCTTTTATCACCACATTAGTAGACTTCCACTAGTCCAACTTGGTGTCATGGCGAGCTAACCCCATATCAAATGACTGCAACTGGAAATATGAAGTGGTCATATCATTCAATCTACCATCTTTGGTTGGTTTGGCCACTTCCATAGTGAAGTGTCCAGTCTTAGGGTCACGACCTAGGGTAGACATTGTCTTTACTTTCTTCTGCTTGCTCATAGTGGCCTTGGGCTGAAAGGCTCATGAATTAGTATCTTTGCTGGAAGCCCCTTCTTCCACCCTCTTTCTCTTGCATTCCAGAGTATGTTCTATCCATGACTCTGTGGTAGTAACTTTGTTTCCAGAAACCAACTCCTCAATGAACAATTTCCTGATGACTGGAGGTGTAGCCTTTGGTCTTGAAGCAAATGGATTTACTGAAGTAGGAGAAGAGGACACCAATTTGGCTACTAAAGCGACCTTCTATTTCTTCCTAGCCTCTCCTTTTGATTCTATGGTTGAAGGAGTATCTTCACCCACTTCCACTATGACGGGAGACCCTCTCCTTGGAGAATCTGCGGTTGAGGTGTCAACCGGTACATCTACTGTGACTGCTTTTACTGACTGCTCTAGTTCTTGATCCTTGGCGAGCTCCTTTGTTGTTCCAATATTTGGGAGTGAACCTTCTCCACAAGTCTTCTTTGGCTGAACTTCTTTTTCAGGAGGTTCATCACCTCCACTAATTGGCTGAGAGGAACTTTTGGAGATCGTTGGGAGTATTATCGAGGAAGTTGTTGTGATGTTGGAGGAATCCTTTGTCAGAGTTCTTTGAGTAGGAGGCTTCCTTTCTGATCTATTCCTTCTTCCTGTTGTCCATTCAACCCACCGCTCTGTCTTCTTATAAATACCACTCATTAGGGTCTGCAAGTCACCGATGACTTGATCTAACATGGGCTTGGAACTGATGGAGAGAGGCTTGATCTTCTTGAGATAGGTGTTATCATACATGTGCTGGCCGTCATCTAGTAACCCTTCGACTGAAAAATTGACCTTGAACTTTTTGATTTGTTCAATGGTTAATCTAGCATAGAACCTATCTCTACTCTCTAGATCATCTCTACAATTGGCCCAGTAGTCTTAAATGTCATCTATATGGTGGATAGCTCAGCCCATTTGCAGATGATCATGAGCATAATTAACTAGATCGTATTGTGGCCTCAGGACATCATAGGTTTCTAACAAAAACCTCTTAGAGAATGCCTTTAGGACATTCTTCACCTCAGATCGGGAAGCGTAACTGTAGGCACCAATAGTCATGGGGAAGTTTTAGTCTTTCTTCTTGGCATCGGAACATATCACATTCACTTGCAGATCTTGTCTCATCACCTCCACCAACACGATCATATCCATAGGATATATGGGCAGCTTCAAAGGGAAGTCATCGAAACCTTGAAGATGAAGGTATGAGAAATCTCCAAATTCGCTGAAATAGAATCCAAATTGGCTGATGAAAGCCATGGCTTCGGGGGAGAATCTCCTTTCTAGACAACCTTGTAACTCCCTACACAATCTCATTGTAAATTCATCATTAACCTGAAGGTATTCTACATAGTTGTTATGTAATTGTAAAGAGGGGAAGAATTTGTAACTCTTAACATCATCAATAAATTACTCTAATCTAGGAAGTCCTGGCCAAATTTGTATTATTGCCAGAATATACAACAGAACTGAAGACATATAAAATTCATTCTGGCGCTTAGCTCTATCTAGGGCTTCCAAAAGGTTCTCACTTACCATAAGGGCCCAATCGATGAAGTGATGTTGGGAATAGATTACCTGAACCAGGAAGAAGTGATGATCAACAAAATTGAGCGCTTCACTCTCACCTCTGATTCTGTGGAGTAACACCAGAATTTCAACGTTCTACAACTTCATATTAGTGTCGTATAATGTCTTCGGTAGCTTCCCTTTGGTGCTCTTGGGTTCTTGAAACCATGCTTTCATTATCTCCTTCCAAATTTAATTTTTGGCAATATATTCAGTCACCGCTCGACTATATGTCATTTCTGAATACTCAGCTTTCTTTGGAATGTGAAGCAAGTTCTGGACCAATTCCCTGTCAATAGATAGTAGCACTATATCATCGGGCAAGAGAATTTTCCTGGTATCTGGGTTGTATCGAGCAATGCATTCCCAGATTAATTCTAGGGCTTGAATAGCCATGGGAAAACTAGTGGCCTCAACTAATCTTCTCTCCTTCAACTTCTCAGTAATGGTATGTATATGGTCTGCTTTTAATCTATTCTGGAAGTTCTGCATGTCAAAGAACTTCAGAGATGTATCTAAAATCTTATGCCATTTAGAAGTAATGTCGTTCATTCCGTTGAATCCCATGAATTTGGAAGCCATGATTCGAATGGTTTGATTTGAGAATGAGGAATATCTTTGAGAACATAGGGACAAAGAAGAACCAATATTAAAGCTTTAAATTCAAGCAATATGTTAAGCAAATAGTTGCTCCTGTTGGCAATCTCCAACTGATCTTATACTTTTGAATTTTTACCGTTTAACGGCTGACTTCCCATGCCACACAAATGAAAAGGTCTCAACATTAATGAAACAATCCGTTATGAAGTAAAATGGATTTATTTGAATTAATTACCTTGCTCTTACAGGCTGTTAAGAAATGTCTTTTCACTTTTAGTAACCGCAACGGTAATTTTTCTGAGGTAGCAGAAAATCACTTTTTCGCTTCTCCTTTGGGCGGAGAAGTGCTTTTGGAGTGCTCTCGGTTCGAAAATCCTCCAAGGGGGAAATTTGGTCTATTAGGATGCCAAAATGGCATGTGTTGATTTCACCTACCTACTTTATATCTCAGATTCTTTGTGAGACAGATTCTTCCTCGAAATAATTTCATTTAAATGGTTTGGTGGAAAACATACCCCGTGGGTCAAAGCACGCCTGTAGGAGTAGGGGAGAAGTCATTTTCTGCTTTTCTGCCTTTAGGCTTATTTCCTCGATTTCTTTCTATTGGATCATTCCTCTTGACCTGTAGAGGTGTAATCCAGACATAGCAACCCTTCTAAAGCCTAAAGGATCCATTTTAGAACTGTACTTCTTACTGAGACATCACTTAGTAGTCATCGACAGAAGATGCACTCTATTGATACTTTTCCACCAGTGGAGAGGCTCGAACCCAATTTTCTACCAAGATGCAAAATGAAGGTTTACAGCTACATACTTCCATTGTGTGTAACACTGATGTTAGAAATATTCAAACCATGGCCTTTACCTAATTAGGAACTTATACTACCCAATAAAAACATAAACTCATAAACAGAAACCCACCGGTTCACAAAAGATAAGGCAATTTGGAAAAATCTGGTAAAGGCTCCGTAGCCTAAGGGAAAGTTTTCTAGACTTAGACTCAGGACTAACAAGAAGCTTTCAAGACCACCACTATACATTAAACACTCACTTTTGTCTGAAGGGTATGCAGACCAAAAGTGGGGCAACAGCTGGCTCTATCTGGGGACTTGGACATTCACATGTCCAAGCAAGGAATCTCAAATCTCTGGTTTCACAAAGCTCAACAAAAGACAACTCACAACAAAACTAAAGCGAGAAACGGAAAGGGAAAATAGGAAAGGAACCTAACTAGGAAAAAAAAAGCAGGAACTAAATGTAACTATTGTACAATACAGGGGTTACCTATTTTCGATTTAAATTTGATAGAGCTTCAAATCCTAACCATTATACGTCAGGGGTAGTGCTTCACCAACTGGATATGTCAATTTGAAATAATTCTTCTCAAACACTTGATGGATCTTGAAAGGTCCTTTCCATAGTGTTTCAAATTTTTCATGCATGCCCTTGGGTGCCCTACGCTTGTCCCACAAAAGCGCCATGTCTCCTACCATAAATTTCCAGGGTCTGCTCTTTTTATCAAATAAAATCTTTACACGTATCTGATGTTGTGTAATGTGGCCTACCATTTTCTCTCCTTCTTCTTCCAGTTTGTTTAGGTACATAATCCTCTTTCCTAAACCATATTCATATATGTCATCTTCTACTATTGTTCTCAGTTTGCAGGTTGCTAACTCTAGTGGTAATGGAAGGTTGGCCTCTACTCCATAAACAAGTTCAAAAGAGGATACACCTATGGCTCTTTTGGGAGTCACTCTAACTGCCCAGAGGGCTTCATAGATTTTCTTATGTCAGGTTCTCTGGTTGTCTACTACAAGCTTCTTCATGATATTCACCAAGTTTTTATTGCTGGATTCGGCTTGGTCGTTCCCTTGAGGGAAATAGTCAGAAGAATGACTGACCATGATGTCATACTCGAAGCAAAATTTAGTAATTTCTTGAGAAGAAAAGTATGCAGCATTATCCATAACTAACTTAATAGGCACACCAAACCTTACCAGGATGCTTTCTTTGATGAACTCACATACTACTTCTGAAGTAGTCCTCTTGGTTGCTTTTGCCTCCACCCATTTTGTGAAGTAGTCAGTCACAGTGATTATGTAGGTATGACCTGCACTAGATGTGGGGTTTATAGGACCAATAAAATGAAGACCCCATTTTTGAAAAGGACCTTCAATGATCACCGGTCTCAGAGACAACGCTGCTAACTATGGATTTCCGGTAAACATTTTGCATTTCTCACACTTTGCTACCCAGTGGTAAGCATCTCTGAACATTCCTGGCCAGTAAAAACACTACCTAAGAATCTTGAATGTGGTAACTGACAAGGAGAAATGTCCTCCTTAGGCTTCATCATGAAATACTTTTAAGAACTTCTCTTGTTGATGTCTGTCGACACATCGGAGAAAAGTTCCATCTATTGATCTCTTATATAACCTATCTTCCCAGATAACATATTTAGAAGCCTTTTGTTTTAGGTCTCTTCTTTTCTTAGAAGTCATCCCTTAAGGGCATTCACCATATGTAAGGAAATACATGATGTTTTCAAACCAGGGATCTTGCATACTTACTCCCAAAACCAATTATGTAGCTTCTGGATCTTCGCCTGCTTGGTTTTCTGCCATTGCCCTGTATAGTGCATTGCCTCTCACCAACCTTGTGGGATTGATCTCTACATCATATTCTTGTGTTTTAGCTACCCATGCTCCTCTGTTGTTGCATCCTACATCCTATTGAGTCAATATGCTTTTTACTACGATATCAAGTACATACACAAGAGAATGCAAATGTAAGACGTAGAATCTAAAATTCTTTAAAGCCTTAACGACTGCGAAAGTGTGTTTTTCAGTTTGGGAGTATTTCAGCTCATGATTTTTTAGACGTGTTCTCATAAAAGCAATAGGAGCCTGTATTCCCTCCTCATTTTCCTGCATGAGAATGGTTGATAGAGTATGTTCAGAAGAATAATAATAGATTACAAAGTCTTTCTTATAATCTAGGTGACATAACACCTATGTGTGTATATTTGTGCACCTGTTATCTGCAACACAACACTTCAATAAGTCATTCTGTTAGTGAAAAACAAGGGTTAAAGAGCATATAAACCATAACATCGACTTATTGCTTTCTAACTAGGATGAGTGTAGTATGTAACATAAAAGCCCTCAGATTTATGCTAAATACCAGTGACATAAACAACCTAGCATGAAAGATTTAGTTAAAAACAAACTATTATGCAATGAACAATGCATATTAATCTAAAAATGGGCATAATAACAAGGTATGAGCATGAACTATGAAATAAAATATGAGTCTAAGACTATTCCAACAGCATAACAATGCATTTACAATATAGGATGAAGGCTTATTTGCTCTCAAAAATGGCTTCTATTTATAGAGAGAGAGAGAGAGAGAGAGAGAGAGAGAGAGAGAGAGAGAGAGAGAGAGAGAGAGAGAGAGGGGGAAAAAG
>MU224050.1:411286-423800 GCA_018584345.1 Thuja plicata | reverse complement strand
ATGAGGCATTAATGAAAGCCTTAAAGAAGCATGGGAAGGGTGCAAGAGGGTGGCTTGAGAAGGTGGACTTGAGAAAGGAATCTTGAGATTCCATGACTTTCTCAAGTGGGTGGAGTTGTTAATCATTTCTTAATGGAATGTGACAACATTAGGAGGTGGGTTAGGGTTAGAATTAGAATTAGGATTAGATTAGCATGGGTGGATGGGTTGAGATGGGTTAGAACCCAGGGTAGAAGTGGTTGAGATAGGTTAGGTTGGGGTTTAAGGGAATATTAATTAAATAAATTAAACATATTTAATTCATTAAAAAATAGGAATTTAATTATTTAAACAGTTTAATTGCTTTTTAATAATTAAGGGGACTATAGCCATTTTAATTAAATTAAATAGGCTAGGGGAATGGGTTATTTGCAAGTGTGGAATTGATTTAGGGATTTATTTAATTTCTTTATAATTAAATACTATAGCCATGTTTAAATTTGGTTTGATTTAAATGGTTTTGAATTGATTTGAATCATATGGCTATAATAGTTAATATAATTTAGTGATAAAAAAATCACCTAGGACATTAAATTGATTTGAAGAATTATGCCAATCAGTAATAGGGTCGTTTGGACATAATTGAGGGTATGATCACACTTAGAGAAAATAGGGTCCATAGTTGGAACAGACCAAACTTAGGTGGTTACATTTGCCCCTCTTTGAATTGATGTGTGAGCAACACATTGATTCAAAGAAAGTTTTCAATTTTGACTTCAGAAAGATTCAGAATCATGTTCTTGGTTGTCAAACGAAATGTTGATGAGACCAATCTCGTACTTGATCGAACCAAACTGATAGAATTGATTTTAAACTTGGTTTTCATCCAAAGATCAATAAAAGATTTTAAAGATACCAATTCTGAACTTGGTTATCTTCCAAAGATTGATAATACTGATTCTGAACTTGGTTGTCGTCCAAAAAGCCAGTATGAAGCTGCCAGGAGCTTTAATAAAAATATATTTTTTTTTTAAATGGGGAAACATAAGATATCGAGCTCATCAGAACCAAAGCTTTCTATCCAACAGTTCCAACTTTAGTCAAGGAAACTGTCATGCCCCTAGTTTGTTTGATAACGAAGTCATTTTGATGTTGTTTTGAGCAAAAATTTAATTGATAATAGTGTGATCATGCCCCCTCGGGAACGAAATCAAAGGAAAAAAATAAAATCTCTCAATTGTAAGAACGTATCACTTGCAGGAAGCGGTTAGGACAAGAAAGAATGGAGTAGAAGAAGTAGAAAAGAAGGTGTGTTTTAAATATAAACACATGAGTACCAAGTTAATTACGTGATAATGTGAGTGATGAGACTGATAAAATGATGTTAGACCAAGATGTATGATAAAATGTGCAATTTGGACCGATGTTTGGAATAAATGAAGCAAATCTGCAATTTTTGAAATCGTCGTAAGAATGGTACTGTGCTGCTGAAAACATCTTATGCACCTTCGATTTGGTTCCTGATTGATCAGAAAGAGAATAGAAATGAAGTTGTAGTTGTCTAGGAGGAGTTTCAGAACTCCTAAATGGCTCAAAAGACCAATATAAGCCTCAAAAATTACCATTTCACTATTCATTTTCACTTTCATCCATAGTAATTCAAAGAGCTCTGCAAAGAAGATGGTAGTCCCTGTGAGGAAGCACCATTTCGAGATGAGCCGGCGACATCAGCACCCAACCAACTAGCCACCGTTGGTAAGTGCTCAACAAACTACCCTGTGAATTTTGCAGATTTTAATTTTATGCATTTTCATAGCTTTGATAGCCCTTTTCATTTTGAATCGCATCCGGGATTCCAGATCGCAACCTGCGAATCCCGTGTCGCATCCAGTTTTTCCCAGATTGCATCTAGTTTTTCTGGATTCCTACGTCGCATATAGGATACCCTGGATTGCATCTATTTTTCTTGTTTTTTTGTGTATTCAGTTGAAATCCATCAGTATGTCGCACCCTATTTGCTTAGGGTCGCACCCCACATTTAGGATCATATCCCATTTTTTGGGGATCACATCCTGTAAACTCAGTCGCATCCTGTATTTGTAGGATCGCATCTAGTAAAATGGATCGCACCCTGCTATTTTAGAATCATTTCTGGTTAGAAGACTTAGAATTTCATTCTTTCAAACCTGTTTTGCGTGCCGCAGACTTGGAATCACCTAGCTGATTAGGAGTTTGCCCCTGTATTGTAGATAGGATACTGATGTATTGTCATTTTTGTCCAAAACAGGACCAATTTGAGGTAGTCACATTTCGTGACACTTACCCTGCATGTGTCCTTGCATTATCTATATGGTTGTCAAATGATGAGCAAACTATCATGATCTGATGCGGATTGCGGTCGTTGATGGGTTTGCCCGAGATCGGGGTAAACTGTGGGTTGCTGATTGCTCTTGCCGAGAGATGGCATTCAGAGCACAACACCTTTCATTTACATACTAGAGAGATCACAGTGACTCCTGAGGACATCTAGAGGATACTTCAAGTATCGATGATTGGGCATGAGGTACGATTTGAGTCGACAGTGGTCATGGTGATTGGTGTTGCGCAGAGATATTTCTAGGATGACACCATAGATCGGAGATATCTGTCTTGGGATTACATGGTCGATCATTATGATTGTTTATCTATTTATTTAGCAGGTTTAGTAGGTGGCATCCTGATGCTAGATAGGGACCAGCATGGATTTATGGTCGGCTAGGTAGATATGATAGAGCAGATGGTTACCCACCGATGAACATTTACATGGGGTAGTTGTATCATAGCCCACATGTATAGAGAGCTTCACGAGATAGTATACCACTATACATAGATTATGACTATGGGTATTCTTATTCTCTAAATCTGGGCTTGGGAACACATCCCTGTGACACGGCCAATTGTAGACAGATAGAGGGCCCCAGAGTAGCCTTATGTTTATATGTATGTAGGTCTTCTTTAGGAGCCCCATCTAGGAAAGGTCGAGTATTGGCATTGTTTGTTCGATGATATGACAGGTCGTTTGGTGGCCATATTTAGATTGTGAGGTGTGGACCTCAGATGCCCGGTAGGTACCTTACTTATGTTAGAGCCGATATCTTATTGGCAGGACCAGATATATCATAGAGCAGTTTGTGATCACCATAGTGCTGAGATAGTATGGTCATCAGTAGGGCAGGACAGAGGATATTACTGTATATGCCCAGACCAGAGATGAGACACCATTATGGGGTGCCCAGTTATAGTACGAGACAACACACCAGGAGATCTGTGATATGCTGGGAGTAGATTGGGATCTCCGTCCTGATGTTGCTGATGCAGGTGTATCTGATGGATATGCTACTGAGATGCTTCAGTACCCCTTTCCTTGATTCACTATTCCTGAGGAGATCATTCCTTGTATAGAGGATCCCTTAGACTATGATCATGATGATCGACCAGCCAGGGGTAGGGGAGGAGCGCAGAGAGACAGGACTCCTGGCAGGCATGGAGGGCGTGATGGTGGTAGGGATGGTAGAGATGTTAGGCATCCTCCTCCTGATGATGGTCCTGATGTAGATGATAGAGGAGGCGGTGGTGAGGCTATCGATATAGGTGGAGCTATTAGTAGTGGGCAGGGAAGACTCCATAGATTCAGATTTGTGGCTCCGCGTAGAGATATTGGTCCTTTTCTTATAGGAGAGTAGCAGTGTCATAGGCGTCAGGGGTCAAAAGATAGACCACCAGATAGAGGACATGATAGGTCCTAGGAGCAGGATACAGGTAGAGATGGAGATCCTCTGTCTAGATGTGAGCAGGAGAGGGAGCAGCTCCAAGCGAGGATTACAACATCGGAGTCCTGAGTTACTACTACTGATGCCCTATTGGCGAATAGGGATATACAACTGGAGAGATTGAGAGCAGAGAGGGATAGGCAGGGTGAGATGCTCAGAGCTAAGAGAGACGCACATGCCCAGACAATATTTCATCAGGGGCAGAGGACCACATATTATTACGCCTTGTATCATGCAGCAATTCCTGAGGGTCAGAGAGCTCCTTCTTTTTCTTGAGTGACTCATCAGTCAGAGGGGGCCATGCCTCCTCTAGCAGCTCCTTTTATACCACCACCTCCTCCTCCTCCTGATCAGGGAGAGGGGGTGGGACAGAGTTGACATTTTGTACCATCTTTATGACATGTGTATCTTGAGATTATATTTGTATATCTGGATCCTGCTGAGATCCCCTCTTTTGTATATTTTCTTGTGCCAGTAATACTCCTAGGGATGTAGTTGTAGCTGAAATGTATAGGAGTAAGGGTTTTCCATGAATAGTTACCATAAGAATAGGTGGAGTAGCCAGGTATCCCTTCAATTCTCTAAAGTTTGCTTCACAATGTTCATCCCATTTGAAGGTAACCCCTTTATGTAGTAGCTTAGTAAAGGGTTGGGCCTTATCGGTAAGTTGGGACATGAATCTCTTGATGGACTGGAGTCTCCCTTGTAGCATCCTTATTTGACTGATGTTACATGGAGGAGCCATCTTTAGAATAGCCTTTACCTTTGCAGGATCTACCTCGATTCCTTTTGCTGATACTATGAATCCTAAGAGCTTTCCTGATTGGACTCCAAAGGCACATTTCTTTGGGTTGAGCCTGAGTTGGAACTGCTCCATTCGATTCAAGATCTTTCTTAGGTCAACAATGTGAGTACCTCTTTCTTTGGATTTAGCCAATGTGTCATCAACATAGTCCTCCATGTTCTTGTGCATCATGTCATGGAATATCGTTGTCATGGCTCTTTGATATGTTGCACCGACATTCTTTAACCTGAAAAGCATGACATTCCAGCAAAAGGTGCCCCATGCATATGTGAATGCAGTTTTATCTTGATCCTCAGGGGATATTTTGATTTGATTATAGCACGATAATCCATCCATTAATGAATACATCTGGAAGCCCGCTGTAAGGTCTATGATCATGTCAATGTTTGGTAGAGGGAAGTCATCTTTCGGACATGCTTTGTTTAGGTCTCTGAAGTCTATACAGATCCTGATAGATTTATCAGATTTAGAAACGGGGACCACATTGGAGATCCACCCTGCATAGGCAATGACTCGAATAAATCCAGCTTTTAACAACTTTTCTAGCTCTGCTTTTACCAATAATGCAACATGAGGATGCATTTTCCTAAGTTTTTGTTTTACGGGCTTGATCCCGGGAGCTATAGACAAGTGGTGCATGATGAGATTAGGATCTAGCCCTAGAATATCAGTATAAGACCATGCAAATTTAATCTTCTTCTCTTTTAGGAACTTTGTGAACTGTATGTTCTCTTCTTATGATAAAGATTGTGCAAGGTGTACTATTTGAGGATTTTCAGCAGTGCCCAAGTTTACTGGCTGTGTTGGTTCAATCAGTATCAAAGATCTTTCCTAAAAGTGTTCAGGGAGGATATCAAGAGTCTCATCCTTTGGCGCCTCAGAGAGGTATTCACCATTGGATATGTCTTTTTTATTTACTATTTTGGGATCTGATACTACCACAGAGTTGTTTTTACCATCAGTCTGCTTTTTCTTTTTATTTTTCAGTTTTTGACTAAGAAACCTGATATCCTCCTGTGATATGTTCTCGCTCCTTGCATTGGTGGAAGAAGGGTAAGGTTCACAAGCATTGAGATAACAAGCTAGGGAGTGGTCATTAGAAAATTTGAGGATAGGAGTAGGATCTGTTTTAGTCCAATCAATTAGTTTGGGAAGTACCAATGTTAGAGAATCAGACTCTGGGAAGGACAACATCGTGTTAGCATCAAGACCATTAACTGACATGACACGATCTGTTAAGTTAATTTCTTCAATATTTAGATCAATAAGAGTGAGATCATTGATAAAAGGGTCATTGTTAGTTATATGCGTACCAAACTCTAGCGACTCGTCAGTAGAAATCTCATCATCATCTCTCCGTAAAAGGAGGCTTCTTGCTTGTAGCCTATGAAATTCTTTTAGACTTATGTATTCACCAGTGTCTCCATCAATGATTAGGGGAAGGAACTCTTCCTCTACTTTAGGAGGATCAGTATCATTGAGAGGAGTGTCAGATCATTTACTAGGAGCTGAGGGAGCTACAAACATGTGAATTATATCTATTCCAATATCTTCAGAGGCGATAGATAGTCGATCCCATTCATAGTCATGAGAGTCTGTTACATCATCATGAGATCTGTTTAAGTATTCAGCAATGGTTATTTGATGCACTCGGTTAGCTACTTCTAGATCAAAGTGGGGTAGATCAAGGACATGTGAAATTGTAACCAATTGCCCCCAGTTAGGATGTAAATTCTGAGGCTGGGGTATCTATTGAGTAATTGTTGCTATGGTGTCTCCTACCTCTTCAATGGGAGGTTGTGCTAGTAAAGGGGTGTGAAGATCTGGTGGTACCTCAAAGATGGGTACATAGCGTTCTCCTTGGTAGTTGGGGTCTTGTGCGCCAACATGTAACAATCTTTCATAGGACCATTTCTCTAGTTCATTTGTTTCATCACTCCCTCTATCTGAGCTTGGACTTTCTTTTGAAGCGGGTTTATCAGTTTCAGTATTGAAACCCAGTCTTGTTTTATCTCTGGTAATCCATAAATCCATGGGTATAGGTTCAATGAGCCCTCGTCCTGTGTCATTTAGAGGTCCCTTTCCTTTGTAACCCATTTGTGTGAGGAAATTCTATCCCTTTACATACTGTTCTGAGGATATCTTCACATGTTTGACCTCAGTGTCCACCAGTTCTACTTTGTAAAGCCAGTCCAAGATTGCCTGTTCTTGTGTGTTATCTGAAGAAGATGTGGATGCCTTTATCATGCTAGTAGCCTTGTATACTTATGGCTCTTTGAATACTATAGGTGTGAATGTTGATGAAGGTTTTCCATAGGATCTTGGTGACACCAGAAGTTCTATTAGTGAGGGAGTTGGGTCCAACTTGTACTCTCCCATACCTGTCTCTTCAAGTTTCAAGGTTTTTCTAAAACTCTTCATAACCATGTCCTTGGTAGTTTCAGGAGCAATTGCATCCATAGCTTCTTTGTTGTGTGGGATCATGCTACCTTCTTTGATATTATTTCAACTGTAGTTAGCATCTGCAGGAATCGTCACTTCCACCCCATTATGTGGGAATTTTATGCATTGCTGATAAGTGGATAGTACAACTTGCATCTCGTGAATCCATGGTCTCCCCAGTAGGATATTGTAGGCCAATGGTAGATCCAGAACTTGACATATGACATTTTGCTCGATTGGTCGGACTCTGATAGGTAGAACAATAAGACCTTTGGAGGATCTTTCTTCCTCATCATAAGCATTGATGGTTATCTTGCTTCTAGAGTTAATTGTTTGTTCTGAGAGACCTAGTCTCTTGATTAGGTCCAGTGTACAGATATTCAATCCTGTGCCTCCATCTATCAACACGCGTCTAACATAGGATTTATGAATGAGGACTTCAATATGGAGGGGTTGATTATGTGGATCTATCAATGACTTGTCATCCTCTTCAGAAAAGGAGAGGTAGTGTGGTGCTGAGATGTGATTGACCATCGCTTGGAACTTGTCTATATCAATATCTTTTAGAACATTAGCAATGTGTAGAGATTGCTCTAGGATTTCCCTATGTACTGTGGATATCTTGAGCAACTCAAAAATGGAAATTTTGGCAGAGGTTCATTGTAATTGGTCTACCAAGTCATATTTTGCTCCAGGAATAGTGACCATGTATTTTGTTGCTGATCTAGGAATAGTTACAATTGGAACCTTGGATGTTGATGTTGATGTCAGTTTTGGAGGTCCTTTGATTGTAAACTATGCTTGGCTCCATGTTACAACATTCAAGTGGAATGAGACACATTTCATTGTGACCACATTGACGGATTCAGTTTTGATGTCAAGCATGTTAATCACATTGTGATTTTTGGAATAGGTTTAGTTTACCTCATTACTCTTCCCTTTAGATGTCTCTCCTTGATTGTAATCAGGAAAGGGTTTGTTGAATGTTGTATGATCCTCATTGGTAGTATGTCCATCTACTTTGATCTTACCTCCTTCGATGAGGTCTTGGATGACATGCTTAAGTTTGAGACAATTATTAGTCTTGTGTCCCTTGTTTTTGTGGAAGACACAATAGGAATTATCATCCCACCACCTGGGTTTGACCATTGGTTCCCACGGTTTAGAATCAGGAATTGTAAGAACTTTGTTATCCAATAGTGTTTTTAGAACAATCTCAAGAGGCTCTCCCAAAGGAGTGAATGTTCTTTGGGGTTTTGAAGTCCATGTTTGTCCCGTGTTATTATCATTGTTTGCTTTGGGTACGAGAGGTTTTACCTTAGCATCCTTGCTTGCTTGCATGCCATTGGTTAGATTAAATACCTTGGGTTTAGGATTAATGTTAGAGGTGTCAACCACTCTGTCTTTAACAACATTTTTGTTTTGCTTCCACCATTTAGGCTTGGAGTTGGAGTTGTTGGTCTTGTTTTCATTTTGAAGGGTGATCTCTCCCCTTTTGACCATAACTTCCTCAATACAGAGGGCATTTTTAATCATCCTATCAAAACTAGGAGAGTCTTGCATTTGCAGAGCATAGTTCAATTCAGGCACTAGGTTATTAACGAAGATCTCCATCTTCTCTATTTTATGAATGGCCCTTGAATATCATGCAAAAATCTTCCTCCATCTTTGTAGGAAGTGTGTAAATGATTCTCCAGTTCTTTGTTTGGTGTTACATAGGTCCATCATAGTTACATCATGTTGGATGTTGTAGGAGTAATGTTGAAGGAACCGTTGGATCAAATCCTCAAATGTCTTAACCTTGGGGTTTAGTTTTGAGAACCACTCCATGGAATTACCTCCTAGACTTCCTGGAAATAGTCGCATGAGGTATGTGGGTTCGTGCATATATTCGATGCTTAGAGCACAGAATTCCCTTACATGGTCGTGTGGGTCAGTTTTCTCCCGTGTATTTGTCATACTTTGGCCTTTCCACCTTGGGGGAAAACGGGACCATAGTGATACTCTTGTCAAAAGGAAATGGAAAAATAGTGTCCAAAGAGTATTGTGTTTTGGGTTTCTCTTTCTCTTGTTTGAGGTTTGTGAGCTCCGTTTGCATTAGATTGAGCTATTTGGTGAGAATAGATATCGGATTTGGTACCTCCTTTTCTTTGAGTTTTTACACGTCATAATCTTTGGGTAATTTAACACCTGTAGACACTAGATGGAGGAAGTACTTTGCCTTATCCTCATCAATCATTTTTTCCATTATCTGGTGAAACCTCTTGCTTTGTTTGATTTTTTCATATTCTTCTTTAGAGATTTCATCCTCACTACCGGATTCAAATAAAGGACGTTCGAACTTGGGTTCTTCTTCTTCATCAATATCTTTGGGTTTTTGGTGTTTTCCATTGTTATAATCCTCAAAGGCTTCACTCCATCTGTGAGTATCACTATCCATTTGAGGGGAATCTAGATCGAGAAGGGAACTACGATAAGCTTCTCCTTGAAAGTTTGGCGTTTTAGGAGGCACTTTCGATCCTTTAGATGTGTACTTGTTGCGTCTTGTGTTAACCATGAAGTTGTTTCTCAGCTTTGTTAACGTTTCCCAATAGTGCAAGTGAGAGTTTTAGATTGTTCAAGTGAGCGTGTCTAGGTAAAAGTAACTATTTGTTTTTGGTGGATGTAAATGATGCCAGCGTTAGAGGGTTAGAATGCCTTGATAGTGAGCTGGGAACCAAGTTGTTGGTAGAAAGTGGATAGACCACACATATTGAATTGATCGTGAAAGACTAACTAAACATGCAAAGTGGACATTTTGAAAGTGTTTTGAAATTATAACAAGGAGACCATAAGAGACAACAAGAACCAATTAAAGAGCTAAAAGGGTATCCTAATCAACTGAGACTTTCTAAGAAAAACTTCTACAAGTACCCACTGTCCTAAATGCGAGCTCCCAGATGAGAGCCTTTGATGGTACCAGATGCAATCCTAGAATCTGGATGCGACTGTGTTCTGACTAAATGTGATCTAGAATACCAAATGTGATCCTAAATACTGCATGCGACTTGGGAAATACAGGATGTGATCTTATGATGTCTTTGTCAGTTCTGAAAAGTTCATTTTTGAAGTGTGTAAAGTTGTTTGTTTCTAGATTGCGTTAAGAGGTGTTGTAAGGTGTGAAAAACACTTGTACTCTAGGGTTTGAAATTTGTTGATTGTTTTGAGGAGCTTATCTTTTTAATGATCTTTTGAACACGTCAAACAGTTTTGCATTGTTAGGAGGGTGAAACAAACACTCATCTTTCCCTATTCTCTAAGTGGAGGATGAAAATCTTTGCTCGTTGACTCAGGTACACACTCAAATGATAATCAGAATACAGCCATCACCAAGCACGCAATGGCTCCATTCATGATGTTGTATTAGCCGACTCCAAATGCAAGTGAGGGCACAATATGACGAGTGTCTTGGGGCAATTACTTTTTGCCTTGCACAAAGATTATCACCCTTTCAGGGATGAATCGAGAATTCTTTCAGTTGAAGTTGTTGTAGATTATTGGGCAATCCATCTGAAACTGTCCCCCTTAGAATTGTACAAGGAAAAATTGAGGTGTATAGCCCTATGAGTACCTGAATATATGTAGTCTCGCAAGCAAGATTCAAGTGGCTCCGCTCTACATATACCTAGATATGTTCAAGGAATGATGTCAAAATTCCAAGAACAAAACCAGTTCCATCTTCCGAGGCTTTAGCCTATGAGGAAGCAACTATTTATAGTGATTTGGAAGGGTTGGCATAAAACCTGTCCTCACTTGGGTCATTCCCAAGAGATTTTTTCCTCAACCGAAAGGCCCTCTACTGTATAAGTATATGTAACCAAGATTGGTGAGCTTTGGATGTCTGGATTTCTGATTCTTCCGAAGAAGAAGAGCATACTCTCCTAATCTAAACCATTTTCTCCCAAAACACATAAAGCAAAGTTCATTCCTTCAAGCTATGTTGAGATTGATTTAGTTTGTTCCTATTTAAGAAAACAGGATGCTTGAAAAGGAAAGTTGCCTTGTTCAATTAGCCACAAAATTTAGTGAGTTGCTTGTCCAATTACTGATCAATTGAATTAAAAAATTGAACTTATTCTTTGATCCCACATATTTAGTGCTTTGATTGTCCAATTTATGAATCCAAAAAGAAATTATACGATGTAGTTGTTCATTGAACCGCAATATTTAGTGACTTGTGTTGTTCATTTACTGTTCCAAATAGAATTTAAATGATGTGTTTTCTTGTTCATTTAACTCCAAATTCTATTCAATTCATAAAATGATGTATGAGTTTATGATTTTCCTTAAAAGGAAAAGAGCATAATCCTCTAGTCAGGTTAGTGATAGATTGGAATATGTATCTTAAATTTGAAAGCAAGTAAATAGAGGTCAAGATGGGGGTTGGGTAACTTGAAAAACCAAGTTAGTATCTGTTGATGTTAACTCCCACAAAAACCTTCAAGAACACCCTGCAAACACTTGTTAGGCTACAAGACACCAAAAACACAACTTGTCAAAATGTTAGAGTTAGGCAAACGAAATGTACAAACTTTCTAACCAGATGCGAGCCTAAAATTTTAATGAATGTGATGTAGCATACTGTATGTGAGCTTCCTTACCAGATGTGATCCCATGCTTACCAGATGCGAGCCTGAACTAAAAATGATATGGAAAATCCCAGATGCGAGCCTCGCTTTCTGCGGTGCGATGACATATCCCGGATGCGATCTTGAATGGTAAAAAATGAACCTATAATAAAATTTTGGGCATGCAAATTAGTGAAAAAGTTTTAGAAAATGAGGCCAAGTTGGAAATCGTGCCCCACGGTAGGTGCCAAAAATGTGTGTATATTTGTGCACCTGTTATCTGCAACACAACACTTCAATAAGTCATTCTGTTAGTGAAAAATAAGGGTTAAAGAGCATATAAACCATAACATCGACTTATTGCTTTCTAACTAGGATGAGTGTACCATGTAACATAAAAGCCCTCAGATTCATGCTTAATACCAGTGACATAAACAACCTAGCATGAAATATTTAGTTTAAAACAAACTATTATGCAATGAACAATGCATATTAATCTAAAAATGGGCATAATAACAAGGTACGAGCATGAACTATGAAATGAAATATGAGTCTAAGACTATTCCAACAGCATAAAAATGCATTTAAAATATAGGATGAAGGCTTATTTTCTCTCAAAAATGGCTTCTATTTATAGAAGAATGAGAGAGAGAGAGAGAGGGGAGACAAGGATTATTAATGAGTTGAGGGACTCATTAATGGTGGTGTAAGTGCCATTAATGCCTTGAGAATTAATGAGGCATGGAGGAGACATGGGCTTAAGGCATCTTCATTAATGAGGCATTAATGAAAGCCTTAAAGAAGCATGGGAAGGGTGCAAGAGGGTGGCTTGAGAAGGTGGACTTGAGAAAGGAATCTTGAGATTCCATGAC
>MU224050.1:390321-401536 GCA_018584345.1 Thuja plicata | reverse complement strand
ATATTTTAATTACATAAGATTATTTCATTTAAGAGATATTTTCTTTTATTTAAATAAGATTATTTCATTTAATAAAAAAAGATGTTTTCTTTTAATTAAATAATATTATTGAAAAAATGATCAAACCGTAGGAAATATTGAAATAATTAAACTAATTACGATTTGATCAAGGAAATTGATTTGAATTGAAAATGTTGCAAAATATTGATTCAGGAATTTGATAAATTGATTATGGTCATTTGATAAATTGAAGAATAGGGGCCCATAGTCTAAGCAACCATTTTAGGGTGCATACATTTATAAGTATCAATGAACCGCTTAATGACAAACTTCCTATCCGGGGATTCAAGAACCCTAACATTCCAGGAGATACAATTCATGAGGAGACATGTGAAGGGGTAGAGCACTGGTTTGCAGCCCCTTAAATAGGGGTCATAGCAATAGGAGAGATTCCCCATTATTTTTACCAGAGGGAACCTTGTTTTTGGAGCCTAAAGGCCTCCCTCGCCATTTAGTTGTATGGAGGTCACCTTTGAACTCATCATCATTGTCAGAGCCAACAGGGGATTGGGAATCCACATCGATGGAGTGTTTTAAATGGAAGGGGATGGGCATGGAGTCTGAATGGGATTTAGAGGTAGGGATAACCTCAAGAGAACAGTCGTCACTAAGCTCTCTAAAAACATTGTGTGGGAGTTCCTGAGAAGGGTAAGAACTAATGCAATTGTGGAGGGGTCAATATTGATGTTATCCAAGAGAGGTGAATTAACTTGGATTCCCTGCGAAACGGGACTACTCGAGCTGGAGGGAGCAGATGTTTAGTAGGCTAGGGAGCAGTTAGAGATGCGTTATCAATTTTAGGGGTTCTTCTTCTATGTTTTTTGGTCACGGTTTGGAAATTGTCATTTTGGGTCATGTTATCAAAGGAAACAGAAACGGTCGAGAAGGAAACCAGGGATGGGATAGCAGGGAAGGACGGAGAGTTGGGGTTCAAATAGGGGAAGGGATTAGAGGGCGCCTCAACCTAAGGGTCTTTATTAATAGAGGATATCATAGTAGGGTTAGCCGCAGAAATGGAGTTTAATGGAGGTGAGGATTTAACAGGGATGGGTGGTTTTTTAAGGATGGGGCAATCTCTCCTTAAATGCCCTTTTTTTTGACACAAGAAACAAGCGTTCAAACCCCAAGGATTTCAATGGGATAGGCGTAAATTTCCTTAGAGATATTAATGCACATATTAGGAGGAATTTCCTTACCAGGATTCAACGAAATAAGAACCCTAGAGTTCATATGAGGAACCAATCTAACTGTGTCATCCATGCGAATGAATTTTCCCAGGGGTTCAAGTAAATGAGGCAGAAATCGCCACAAGAAAGGAGGAATATGTTTAAGTAGAATCCACCGAGGGGCTGAGAGGGCAAGGACTTCCTCATGAATGACCTTAGGAGACCAAGCTAGGACACAGAAGGAGGTAGAGCCAACAGTCCAGTATTGTTTTTTGAGAACTTCAGCCTGGGATTCATTGTTAGCAAAGAAGATCACATATAAACCCTTCTAAATTTGCCTACAAAAAGAGATATGAAAACCAAGCTTCAAGTTCCAAAAATTATGAAACCAGTCATCCAAAAATTTCCTTGGAGGGCATTTGTCGATTTCAACAGCAGAGAAAAAAATAGTAGTATTTCTTAACCTATTCTTTTCCTTCGTAATTTCAACAAGCATTTCAGGATTAGGTTCAACAGAGAAAGGAATCAGAACAGCCTCAGAGTTCTTACCGGGAACGGAGGCGTCATGATCATTAGCCACACTAAACCTTGCGTTCGCATCAATGGCAGTGCTAGAGTTAGCAACACGCCTCAGAAAAAGATTTGGGTTTAGAAAAAAGAATAGGGCTAGTTTTAGTAACATCAACATTGATGCCTGAGTCCTTAGACATAAATGTAGGGGAGATGGGGGGTACGGCCTCTGCCAAACGATAGAGGGGGGAAGGAGAAAGACCATTCATTTTAGGATCATTAAAGGGGGGAGAATGAAATGCCCACACCTATCACATTGCTTTCGCTGGAGAAGCCTAGCTGTCTCTTGACGTCCCGGGAGACACTGCTACTTTTTTCCACCTCTGCAAAAATTGCTCGCATCAAATTCGCTCTGCTCTCAAGTTACCAAATAAAAGATTTTAATTAAGCCGATAGGCTTTTTATTGTACCTGAAATAAAATACATATTGATTCATTATGGGTAAATTGTCTTATACCTTAAAAAACATATTGATTCATTATCGGTAAATTGTCTTATACCATAAATTAAATAGTAATTGTCTTATACTTGAAATAAAATTCTAAATTTTATAATCATGACTTTAATTGTTACATAATTTAAATTTATTTTTTGTTGGTTATCTTATACTTGAAATAAAAAAATCAATTAACAATTCTAATTAAAAAAATCTAATTCTAAATAATTAAATTGATAAATTTTATAATCGTGACTTTAATTGTTCAATGATTTAAATTAATTTTTCTATTTTTTAATCAATAATAAAATTTATCAAATTTATATTCATACCTTTAATTGTTAAATGATTTCATTATAGGTAAATTCTAATTGTTTTTTTTTGTAATTGTCTTATACTTAAATAAAATTCTAAATTTTATAATCATGACTTTAATTGTTACATAATTTAAATTTATTTTTTATTGATTGTCTTATATCTGAAATAAAACCCATACACATTATGAGGAAATATGAACACTAACATTTTTTGCTAAATGAAACGTGTACCAAGTCCATTGAGCTAAATATATTATTCCCAACGGTAAAAGAATAGCATTGCAACTTGTTCCAAGGGCCCACTGCTATTTTTCATGTCTTTCTCCGCTAGAATCAAACAGGTTTTCATGTTTTTTTTTCACATTTGATTTCAAATGATTGATTTATCTTATTTTTTGGATTGATCTTGAAGTTATTTTAGTATTATTACTTTAGATTATAACAAAATGATGATAATTTGTTGTTTTTTGGTAAGGTTTTAAAAACACTTGTAGTTCTTCATGACCCATGCGGGTTATGCAGAACTTTTTTACCCGTGCGGGTTATGAAGAAAATAAAGTTTTTTTAATTGTTTTTTTAGGCTCGATTTTACCAAGCCTAAATGTTTTAAATTTGAAATAACCCACATGGGTTTTGCAAATTTTTGAGTTTTTTTTCATGTGGCCACTTTTATGACCAGCAACTTGGTGCACTTACCGAGGATACTTTTGAGTATCTCTAAGGTAAGCTTGGGGTGATTCCCCCTCTTGATTAGAGCTAGAGATGTATTGAGATGCATCAGTCAAGTGTGCTTACAGAGACTTCATTCTTCTGGATTGATGTTTTGGTTAATAGCCCTTAGGGGGGTTGTGTGCAGTGAATGGTTCATGGTTAGTTCATGAGGTTTTTTGTTCAGAGATATTTTCTTGAGAGATGTGTTGTTCATATTTTTGGCCTCTATGACTTAGTACATACATGTGGCTTTGTCATTGACGTCAAAGCGGGAGAGATATTCATGTGAAAAAAAAGTGTGATTGGGGAGAGATATTCCGTATGAGTCTAAGGGCGAAAGATGAAATGTCATATTGTGGATATTGTTGGCATTATTGTTGATATTGTATCTTTGTACATTGATTGAATTTTTTATATCATATGTTTCTATCAATACCAAAGGGGGAGATATTTGGAGATTTTTGAGATGTTGTTTAGGTTTTCCATATGTGCAAGCATTAATGTTTTGTCATTGATGTCAACATATTCCTACTATTGAAGACAATGTTCCTTGTTTATTCAGTGAGATGATTTTGTGGTACGAATACTATATTGAAAATTCAATGTTGTGATCTTACAGTTGTGCTCTGGGATGTCTATACTTGATACTGTTCAAATGATAGAGGTTTGTATGTTGATTTGAGTGAGTTATGATGGATTTATCAGAGACTACTATTTTGGTTGTTAAGGCTGAGACAATGTTTCAGTATTTGAATCAGTTATGCAATATTCTTGGTTGCTAACCTGATGGTGAGTTCAGGACATGAATGTGTGTCCTCAAATTGAGTGATTTTTGATTTGGTTGTTGGCAAGATAATTTTTTTATGACTGTGATTGTTGATTAGTGTTCCCGATGAACAAAGTAGAGAAGTGAATGAATTCTATGATAGAAATGTTTCTGTCGATGTCTTAGTCTTTCAAGTTGCTTGTTGAAGATTCTTGATCATGTACTATTCTTGTTGGTGGATCATATTGGATTATGTGATCGGATTTGGTGAATTTCATGTGGCATGTTGATGTTCTTATGAGGTCTTGGTCAACTTGGTGATGTAGCGTGTTGCAAAGGTTTGTGGTGTGATCTACAGATCTGGAGTGTATTTGAGATGTTGCTATGGATCATTGCTATGTCTTAGCTGACATTCAATGGATCACATTGAGTATTGAGATACAATGAATTAATGTTTTGTAATTAGGTCCCTGACTGACCTAGTTGAGATGAATTGATATAATGTGTATATATATGTAATCATTTATAATTGTAAAATTGTGTGAAGGTGAAAGACCGTGTAGAATACCTGATAGAAGAGGTATGCATGGAATCTTCAATTGAGGTAGAGAGTTGTTGTACTTCATCGAAACTATTTTGGCATATCAGAGATGTTTGTCAGTTCATGATCTTGGACAATATGTCCTCTATGATTTGGGATTAGAGATTGTTGTAAGGCAGTGAGCCTTCCTTGGGATTGAGATCCTTGTTGTATTTAAAAAGTGAGCTCTAGGCATTATGCTTGAATTCATGTGCATTCCCCTTTGTAATACTCCTAACATGGTATAATACTTTTAACATAGTGCATTCATCTCATGGGTTCCATCTGCACCATGGGTTTTCCCCTAACAGGGTTTCCACGTCAAAAAACTTGGGGTTATGTGTTGGCTACTGTGTTATGATCTTGCTTTCATGTTTATCATTCATATTTGAGTTTAAAGTTTATAAGTTGGTTAAATATTGTTGATATTGTGGCACAACTGATTCACCCCCCCCTATCAGTTGTGTTTTCTCCTTAAGGTCTAACAGATGCGTCTCGTTTGAGGTGAGCGAGGAGGTTACTACCCAAGCCACGAGCCTCACAACGGAAGGGCAAAAATGGAAAAAGATAAGTAGGGTTTCAGATGTGGCTAGCCTCAACCAATTCTATCGAGGAAAGGAGCAACCTGTTAAATTGCTAGGAGGTTATGAACCAGAGAAATTACATGGGACTAGTTGTGTATGGTAGTCATAAAATACTTTAAACCCTCGAAGGAAGATTTGAGGTTTATTACTATTACGACATGCCCTTTTAAAATCATTTTAGGAATCATGATGTTATTTCTTTTTCATTTTTCATCCTCCACTCGCTAGAGAGTACTATGAAGGATGTTATGGAAGCTAAAACCCAGGGTAAAAAGTATACCATCCCGGACCAAGGCCTCATGTTTAGGATATATCATTTCCATCTTGTGCTCTGTCCTCTATGGGCCATTACTGTTCAAGAAACCCCCGCCTCTTCAACCCCTCCGTCGACTAGTTTAATGGACTCCCCTGGCCCAAGCAAAAAGAAATGCATCAAGAATCTCGCCCTTAAAACCCCTCAAGTCCCTCCGGAAACTACTCCTAACATGGTGTTTTTGGATATGTCGAAGGAGAAAAGGAGAAACGGCCCCCCCTCTAAATCTGAAGACCAAAGCCCCAAAGAAAGCTAAATTCAATATCCAACAAATTGATTTGGATATTGAAGTTACAAAAGAGACAAGCACTCTTTGTCGGTCCACTAAACTGGAACCAAGCCTTCAAGGAAGGCAAAGAATTTGAAGGAGGATTCAGAGTCGGATGATGCTAGACTGAAAGCAAGATCTTACATGAAAAAGTGTCAGAGAAGGAGGCCTATTCAATTACTACTAGTAGTTCATCCCAGATCTCGAAAAGCCTAAAAATTGAGTCCATTGACCTCACACATAATGTGTATACTGAGAACAAGGTTATGTCTCTTGCTAAGGACAAGGACAAAATCACAACTGAAGTGGATTATGGTAGAT
Organism: Thuja plicata; assembly: GCA_018584345.1. NCBI lineage: Eukaryota > Viridiplantae > Streptophyta > Pinopsida > Cupressales > Cupressaceae > Thuja > Thuja plicata. The sequence continues at coordinate 395,444 of MU224050.1, read as the reverse complement.
GTGGGGTTGTTTGGGAAGAGATTGAGAAAATTAAAAAATAAATAATAGGCATGGACAAAAGGTTCCAGGAGTTTCTTGTTTTGCCCTGAAAGTGATGCATTGCTTGGCGACCATGTCGTGTTTACTACAAAAGGACATGCTGGGTGGGAAGGACAATGAAGAGGGTGATTTCAAGGAAATTTTTAAGTTCCTGGCCAAGGATTGGGCAGGAATGTTTCTGTAAAAGCAATTCACGGGAAAGGAGGCCTAGTGTTTTGGTTCCTATTTCCTTTCTATTTGTCTTGTTGATACTGGATTTAAAGGCCTTGTTTTTATTTTGGTTTACCTTTATGATACTTTGATGTTTTATTTTAAAGACATTTCATGGTATGACCCTGCTTGGCGTTTATTGAAAACCTTTAATGGTTATTATGATAGTGATATTTTGGGTAGTATAGTTAATATGGTAGTAGTGTTTATATAAATTTACTATGACTAGTAGACTTTTGGTGGTTTTTGATATGTGGATGTCATGGTGACTGTTTAGTTTTTTGCCTTTGTGTACGTTGATAATGCGCCGACAATGTGAATTTGATGATTGTAGCCCTTTGGACTTTGTACCGAGGGACAATACCTTGGTTTTTGTTGATTCTAATATCAAAAATAACTTTTGATTTAGATGTGTATTTACTCATAGTGTCTTAATATACTATATAAAAACAAAAACAAAAGTATCCAACTATTTAGATTATCACCATTGTCCCCACTCAACTCTTAGGTGATTTTGATGGGTCATGTTTGGTACACAGATGAACTTGGGACATATACTCCAACTTTGTGACTCCTTAATGAGAAGTCGACTTCTGATTTAGGTATATGTTAACTCATATTGTCCTAATATAGTATATAAAAACAAAAACAAAAATAAAAGCATCCAACTATTCATATTATCACGAGAGTCCCCACTCAACACTCATATGATTTTGATGGGCCATGTTTGATACTTAAATGACCTCAGAACATATGCTCCAACTTTGTGTCTCTTTAATGAAAAACCGACTTTTAATTTAAAGAAATATATATATATATAGTCATATTTATCATAATATACCATCTAAAAAATACTGACATCTACCCAACTCAACTGTTTAGGCCACTGTTTAGATTATCACCCCTGTCACCCCTGTCCTAATGTGACGTCTTTTCAGTACTTCCCATCACTATGTAAATAAGTTTGAGGTGACAGTTTAGATGTCCAATAATGACAAAGCAGGGCGCACAGTTTCTCTTGCAGCAAAACAAACCAGAAAAAATCAAATCAATTTTCCGTATAAACACACACAGAAAGAAGCCCAAAAAAAAAACATTAATGAATGCACAGTCGACATCAGTAAGATGGGAGAGCTGAACACTGATCATCAATAAATCACATCCATAATGTTTGTCGGGGCACGGCATCAACTAACTAAAACAAGTTCAAATGTAATTTATCCACCGAAACTCACTACAAACGGCATAAACTATAATTTACTCTTCCCATGTCAACATACTGTCTTTCAGTACTTGTATTAATTTACGCCCCGATATTATTTTACACACCCAAATTCACCGAAATTTCAGTACTTGGATATGAATTTATTTAGAGCCACATCTAGCGTGTAATAGACGGATGCAGAAGTGGCGGACAAATTACAGAGAGTCAAATTCCGTTTGGCAGATATTATTTCTTTGTAATTATGATGAAACTCCAGCGGAAATCTGCTTTTGAAAATGTGGTACACTTAAATTTGGACGGTGAATAAAAGGACGGTACTTGTGATTTCTATTCAACATTATCAGTGGCTTTTCTGTTCTTTCATGGCAGCGTACGAATGTCCACTTCTGAGTTATGTGCAGTAATTGTCCCAAGTCAATCATGAAAGTTGGACAGGTTCACATTGATATTTATAATGGTCAGACTGAGTCATAGCCTAATAATGTTTCTACATTTAACTCAGTGGGTTGAACTCTATTCTATGAAAGTAGTGTGAATTTGGTTTTACTCGTGTTTTTCAATTGATATTTCTGGATGCTTTCAGTGATTTATAAAGAAAGTAAAGCAATCATGTACATGAATAATTTACTTTTGGAATAATATTTTTAATCATACCATAAATCATTTATCACATTTTTGTTAGAATAGGAAGAATATGAAATGTAGATTTGATGTAATGTAATATCTGTTTTTATTTCTAAATAGAATATATTTAATCATAAAATAGTATATGATATTTTTTTGTTTTTGTTTTGTATGTTTTTCAATCAAATTTCAAATCATCTTCTCTCTTTTCACATGATAGATCACACTAAAAGTGATCAACAATATTTAATTAAGAACATACACAATTAAAACTAGAACTCAAACCCTGTCAATTAGACATAAAATGACATACTAGTTTATAAAAGTTTCTCTTAAATGTAATAGTCATTCTAGATTTAATTGTTTTCCTAATTCACCAAACTAGTGTGTATGATTGTTTGTTTTACTTTTATTTTTTTATTGAATCAATGCATAAAAAATTACATAAGTGGGGTAGCCAATATGGTGTTTAGATCGTGAACTTCAACAAACATTGTAGCTGTTTGGAACATAACATATCTTTTTCATAGGTGTATGTTTTTCAATCTAACACATTCATTAATGATCAATAGGAAGAGTGATTGCAAACTCCTATTAAAATGCATGCATAACTAAAATAAAAAGCAATCATACACATGAATAGTCATTTTTTATGTCAATAGTTTTAATCAAACTTGTATCAAAACAAAAAGAAACATGAAATGTAAATTTGATATAATATATTATCCATTTTTAAATAGAATATATTTAATCATAAAATAGTGAATCATTGCTTTTGGTTTTGGTTGTGCATGTTTTCTAATAGAAATTTGAGATCACCCTCCCTTTTCACATGATAAGTCAAGACAATATATATTTTTAAATCAGAATTTGTCTTCTCCTTTTCCACATGATAGATCAACTAAATGTGATTGGCAACATTTATTGAAAAACATATACAATTAGAAATAAAAACCAAATCATGTCACTAGAAATAAAATGACATGCTAGTTCATAAAAGATTCTATGAAATATAATAGTCAAACATAATGTTTCTAGATTTAACTAAATAATTATTAGGTGGCACCCCGTTTACACTCTCTCCATTCACTCTTGCTTATCACATAATGTATCAAAGATTGTATATATTTTTCAATTAAAAATTTATATCATCCTTCTCCTTTTCCACATAAAGGATAACACTAATTGACAAACCTAAACAATTAAAACCTAATCATACTAACTAGACATAAAATGACAAACTAACAAACTTGGAGATTTAGGTTGAAAATGTAAGGCTCATAAGCAGTACGTTCAAACATGACCTATACACAGCAAGATAAAACTATGCGAGTACTTGGCAGTTAAAACGTCGTTTCTCATGTGGGCCACAATTAATGCCTGTGATAAACAAAGACATGCGTTTTATCATATTGGCTTTCTTTCGTAAGCTAGGGCTTAAATAGTTTGTTGACATTTATTTATTATTTATTATTTAGTATATTGTCTACGTACAATAAATCTTATAAAAAATTGTAATATTTATATGTGAATGCAGTTTGATTTAGAGGACATTAATAAATAACAATTTACAGAATTGAATTTTATATTGAATCTTTATAGAAATATATTAATTATTTATGTGAGATTATTAAAATATATTAAAAAATCAAATGGGAATTTTATTTTTATTTGTTTTATTATAAAAATATTAAGAGTACAAAAAGTATAGAATTAATTTTTAAATGATTGAATATAAAAATATATTATTATTTAAATCAGTTATTGTTGAATGAATGAAAGATTTTGTGAAATCAAAGAGAATATGGAAAGCTACATAATTAGTTTTTTTAATAGGTTTTAAAATGTACTATTATTTAGTCAAGTATTATTGAATGAAAGAAAGTTTTTAGTTGTATCTATGAAATCAAATAGTCCATAAATTTTAGAACATGAAAATGTACAAAATTGATTTTATTAAATCTATATAAAATGTACTATCATTTAAGTCACATTATTATTAATTCAATAAAAGCGTTTAATAATATTCTTTAGTAGTACAATTTTAATTATAAATTAATATAAATGGTCTATTCATAAAAAAATGTACATACTAATGATCTATATAAAATATTATTTAATGAATAAAAGATTTTAATAATAATTATTGAAAACATAACTAAAAATACAAAAACCAACCCAAAGAAAGAAATCTTACAACAATTTCAAACTTTTTTTATATCAATATTTTCAATATAACGTTGCAACATCAATATACTTGCAGTTTATTCAAAACAATATGATTCAGTTAGGGGAGAGGAGCCAATACATGAGCGGGGTCCAATAAGTGATATGTTAGGTGAACAAATAGACCATCACATGAACAAAATAGACCTTGCACTAAAAATGTCTTAAATCAATGCATATCTCCAAAAAGGATGCTTGTAAATTTCAAAAACCAACCACTCATGTGGTGCCACATCAATGCACCATTAAACATGATTTAGTGCATGCCTATGGGTCTTATCACTTTTTGGGACCATTTTCGACACTTTCACAAAATGCATGCTGATGTGGCATCATATTTGACCATGTGGACTTGAAATTTTGGTTTTAAATAGGGGACTTGACAAATAAGATGATGTAAAAAAATTGAGAGAAATTTAAAATATCTACATAAGATTTTGAGAAGCGTGGAATTGGGGTGAGTGGTCCTTGTGTTACATAGACTGATATTGATTACTGACCAAAAGGATTAAATTGAAGCACTAAGAAGTTAAGAGGATATGAGGTTATGCTTTGAAATAAAAATAATAATACTTTTAAAAAAGGGTAAATATTCTTGATTTAAATTTAACAATAGTATTTGAGTCAGCTTTAAATTTTGATGGTCAGAACAAAAATATCACAAATTTGTGTGTGCGTAAATGGGTACCTGTTAGATGGACACAAACACTTCAATAGATCATTGTTTTAGCAATATGGGGTTAGTAAAAGTATGGAAAACACAATAAAACCCACTAAAGGCGACCTATTGCCTTCTAAT
>MU224050.1:353931-378144 GCA_018584345.1 Thuja plicata | reverse complement strand
TAATAGACATTTCCAATTGGAAAATTTAAAAACCTTATCTAACTTAACTATAATGAATCTAGCTAGACCATATGTTTGGCCAAAATTAATTTTTAGTTAGAAATACTAAAATTCAGCTGTGCTGATATGTTGTCCTAAAAGGTGACAGATTATTGTGCTTTTACCCTGGAACAACATATTAAAATAATAATTAATCATTTTAAATGGATCCTTGACATTAGTTGTTTAGGTTATTTTAAATTGTGAAATTTGTGAATTAATTTAATAGGGATTTTGGTCTAAAAGTTTTGATTAGCCTATTAGAGAAATGGATTTACTCAATTTATTCAAATGTATAGTTAATGTTAATTTAAATTTTATCATCATGGAAAAAGGGTTATGTTACTCTTGTGTTCATGGGGTTAGGGGTTATGTTAGATTTCGATTAGAAGTTAATTTAAATTTTGTATTAGAGGATAATTTAATTGTCTTATTAAAGGTTAATTTAAAGTTGTTTTGTTAAGGGATTGATGAATTAGGAATGCATGTGTTTTCATCAAAGGGGAATAATTTTATTAATGATGTTGGTAGGATAGAAAATTATATTTGATTTCAGCTATTAGATTTTAATTAATATTTGTTTGGTATAGTGAAATTGTTATTCAATTCTAAGCATGTCAATTGATAAATGTTTCATGTATGTTGTTTAAAAAAAAGGAAGTAGAATATTAATTTGACTAGGTTTTGAGCTAGTAGTTAATGTTGAAATAAAACTGAAACTAGATTTGAATGGATTCAGTTGTAATCTAGGTTAGAGTTAAGTAAGCATTAGGTCAACCTAATTCAACATATGTTCATAACAACTAACTATCATCATGATACTAAACGTAGTTAAACATGGGATCAGAGTTAGACCAGCCTGAGTTAAGCGTTCATATAACCCGTGGAACAAGTTGATGCCCCAATTCTGCTCCTATTTGTAGCATGACCCTACTTCTGTCTGCGTATATATCTTGTAACTCGAAAGTTAACTCTACCTTGCTATCACCTTTCCAACTCAACCATTATTAGTTGTACATACTTATGTGTTTTAAAAAAAAAAATTGTGTGTGTGTTTTGCCCTAGGTTTGGGCATGACAGCATCATTGTCAACTCACATGATTACCGATGGATCTTGGTTTACACTTAGAAACTTAGATTTATATTTTAACCGACGATTCTCGTTAAGTATTGACAACTTAGCTCTGTATGTACACTGATGCATTTCGATATGTATTGAGCGACAAGATTGTTTCACAGAATCATAACAAGTAATACCATAGTGCATCTTTAATCATGATAGTTTGGCATTTCATCAATTTATAATGGAACTGATGTAAAATATAACTTGGTATAGTGTAGTTCCATAATTACTTTCTATGCTTATGTAGGGGTGGTGATGTCACCAAATCCATTGGATAAGGTGTCACCATTTGCATTTCTCAGTCTAGCTTCATCAGTGATTGTAGCTTTCCTCCATATTTTTTATTTCTCATCTCCCTGATGTCTTAAATGGTGTTTCCATTGGCAAAGGTGCTTGTCTCTGTCACTCGGTCTCTACAGTCCCTTTTTACATGACCAACTTTATGACAGTGTAGACATGCCATTTGGGGGTTAGTCCAGCTCGTAGACTTTCTTGTCCATTTCCTCATGCAGTTTGTAACTATGTGTCCAAATCTTCCACATGCTATGCAGTTTTCCCATGTGTTGTAGTCCCAAACATATGAGTTACTGACTCTTTTCAATTGATAAGCGTTTTCATTTTGTTTAGGCTTCCATGCTTGCTTTTTCTTCTTCCTACATTCAAGAGATGTGTTTCCATGCATTTTACAAGTAGGACAATATTTTTCCATGTAGGTTTACTTCTTTGGTTGTTTCACCTCAGATTTACATTCATATGCTTTATGTCCTTTCTTGTTACATTTATAACAAATTCCTATGAATGAAGCTGTGGATTTAGGAATACCTTTCATTTTGCTCTTGCATACATTTGATGTGTGGTCAAGCCTTCCACAGTGATTGCATGTCATCTTTCTTGGTCTTGGATTTATGTACACATTCTTTGGATCAGCTTGGTATGGTGATTCTCCATTCTTGGTATACCCTAGTCCTATATTGTTGTTGACTCTTCTTTGTCCATCCAAAAAATCATCCTTCCTTTTTATACTTTCTTCAGCTCTTTTAAGCATGTCATTGTGTTGTTGCTGAATTCTCACTTCATGCTTCAATTCTCATTTTCTTCTTTTAGCTCACCGATAGCTTCTATTCTTTCAATGAGTTCTATGTTCATTCTGTTTTCCTCTTGACTCATAAGAATAATCTGATTTTTGATCTCATGATGATGTTCTGTAAGTCTTTGTATTTCTGACTCTTTCTCTTGTAGCTTTTAAGAAATCTTCCTCCCATCATCAATAGCTAGCGTTCTTTCTTGCTCAGCTTGTCTAGCATTGTTCATGACATCAATCATTCTTACCATATGTGTCTCTTGACCGATTTGCAAAGATTTTACTTGTCCAACTAGATGTTGATTGATTTCATTTATACTTGTCATGCTTTCTTCAGATGTATCTGATGCTTTTCTAGATGCAGATTGTGATGACTCAAATAGATCAGGTATCTCTTCCTCTTGGTAATCTATTTCATTACAGTGAGATACCATAATCTTTCTTTCATCCAGCAACTATCTCATCTTGATTCTAGCTTCTTTATACTTCTCATAGAAGATCTGCATCTCTAGCTTCTGATTCTCAATACTCTTATCAATCTTGTACTTCTCCATTGTATGATATTTTCTCTCAATTATTTTAAAATTTTCCAAATAAGAGATCTAGCACTGATACCAATTGTTGGAAATAATAGGAAGTATGTACTTAAAGGGGAGGGGTGAATTAGTACCTCTAAAACTTTTATCTCTTTTAACCTTATTCCTTTATGTAATCAATTGTATTACCATCCATCTGTCTTATACTATCTTTGTGTAAGTTATATAAATTAATTAACTTTAACAAACATGTAAACATCCATAGAAGCATTCATAAAATGTATAGACACATAACACAAGATATGGTAACGCAGAAAACCCTTGTTAGAAGGTAAAAACTACGGTGGGGATGACACCCATAAAACTTCACTATCTGTAGATTGGAAGGGGTCGGTTAAGATTTATAATTTGATCACTTCTAATGATCTACCCTGTTAGGAGTATTATGTGGAGAATTTTTAAGGTCTACTCTGTTAAGAGCTTTAGCAACATTGTTTAGTGTGCACTCAGTTAAGAGATTTACAAAGGATTGTTAAATCCATCTTTCTTGAAATGATTTCTTCTATTTGCTACACTTGTTAGAATATAGATAAAAATACTCATTGACCTGAGTGTATGAAATATTCAATTGTTGATTACAGATCTATTAAAATCATGTATACATTGTATCACCTGATGTGATGGATTAATACCTCTGTTGCTCGGTAGCCTTGATTCTTGGTTCTTGATAACCAAATTCATCTTTTGTTGTTCTTGCTTGAAACTTTAGTTTGATCCATAGATGTGCTCCTTGGCTACTTTCATCCTCACATCCATTCGAAATGAATTATTACACATCTATTTATAGAATAGATTGACCTATTTTAGTTTCACGTATTACAAAGATAACTCAATGATCGAAGGTTTACAACTTGACCTTGATCTCCTAGTTTGCATGTTTTTGACCAGTTAGAGTGATTTAAACAATTAAAATTATCTTTCTTGTCCCTTAAGAAATGGTTTTAAATCAAATCAAAACTCTAAATATAAAACATATATGTTTTATCTGACGTGGAAGTCAGATCCACATTTCTCAGGATATAATTGACTTTCGGTGTCTGATGCTTGGGTTACTCATGAAAGTCTTTCGGTGTTCCTTCTGTGAACTATCTATCAACTTCCCTTGCTCTATCGGGTTCCTCTTATTTCTTCTCTTTTGATTTACAGTGTAATCTTTTCATTGGTTTCCTCTGTCAGTTTGCACTAAAAAATTGTGTCGTCGAGTTTCTCTATACTTAGCACTTTCAGTCTTAACTAAAATTTTGTCTTTCGGTGTAAGTGTAACCGACGGTTCAAAAACTGTTTCTCTTTGCATACTAATGGAAAAACTTATGTCATCAAAATTAGTATGTGCCTATTACAGGTTTATGTTTTAAATCATATTGAACAACACATGACTAAATCAAAAACTACGACATAGATAAACCAACTAACAATATAGACAAAGCCACCCGTCATATCTCAAAACTTTATCTTGCCTCACTTTGGCTCACTTCCCCTCCTTCCTTATGGTGTGCTTGTAGTGTCACAATGCAAATAATATCTATCATATAGTCTATATTATTTAGTATAATCCAAACTAACAAAAAAAAATTAGAACCACTAAACAATCAAATACAACCCATAGGCCGCTTTAATAACCAAGGAAAAAACCAGGATGCTACAGACCAAAATATTTGATAAATAAACCTAGCAATGAAAAAAAAAACATTCACCATACCTCAAACCCCGACGTGGCATGTCGTTCACATGCCCTGTTTTCTCTTTCGCTTAGTCCTTGCAAAATGAAAATAATTTTTTTCAGTTTGAAGTCTATGTAAAGTAGTTGTTGGTTTCTATTTTGAGTATTTTGTGAGCTGAAAATGCTTTGGTAGTTATACAATTTTTCTATGCCTTTGAGAGGTTTTGGGTTTTAAAAACACTCTACAAGAGATATTTGGTGAGCAGAATCCCTTGGTCATATTTTATAAAACTTTTCTTTTCCAAATGTATGAAAAGTTCTAGTTTGTTCAAGGACACCTAAAAAGTGCAATACATATAGGGTAAATACACATAGGTCAATCAACAAGAAGACATAATTGGGGGAAAAAAGCTTCTATCTATGCAGAGTTTGCAATATATTTAGTAGGTTGTGCATTGTTTTATTTGTCACATTTCTAGGTGGGAATATGTCAGTGTTAGAGTTAAATTTAAGGGAATTTGTTTCAATATTTATTATTTTTATTTTTATTTGTAGGCTATGCTGAAGCGAATATTTTAATGCAGATATAAGATTAGCCAGTATCTTTTACAACTTTTAGGCTTTAAAAACTTTGCAAGAGATATTTGTCCAATAGAAATGGTGGGTCGTATTTGTAAAGCTTTTCTTTTAAAAATGTGCCAAAAGTATTTGTTTGTTCTGCCATTTTTCATATGTTGGCCGAAGCATGTTTAAACATCGATAGAATTAACCTATTCCTTTTATAGGTTTTTTCTTTGGAATAGTTCATTTACAACATATGTAGTCTATAAGCTTTCAAAATATTCTTGTCTTTTTCTAAGCTTTTCTATATAAGTTGTTTTTTATAAAATGCGCTTGAATATCTTTAAGCAATTCTAGAATTAGTCTTGACTTTCACGGGTTTTTGCTTTTAGAGAATTGTGCAACAAATATTTCTTTGGTAAAATTGTTAGGTTGTGTTTTGTAAAAATTTCCTATAAATCAAATATATGAAAAAAAATTGTTTGTCATGATTTCATCTATATACAATATACGGGACTTAGAAAACTACAAATTTTCTTTATAATTTGATAGATTGATATCAATTTTTTTTTTATCATGAAAGAACATTTTCTAGTCAACAGGTATAGTTTTCATACACTATAAGACATGTGCATTTAGAAAAAAATTCCCTTACAAAATTATTAAATTGGTTAATTGAAAACCTATATATTCCTCGGGTGTATGATGAGTCTCGGGTGCAATTGCTTGGCTATGAATTATTTAAGTTATGCAATTAAATAGCTAAGTAAATGTCACTTCTAGGGTTAGATTTGATGGGCTTTGTTTCAACATTAATTATTTTTATTTTCAATTAAAAAAGGGCCCGAGAAGGAATGGACCAAGATCTAGCAAGAGATGAGGTAGGGTTTTAAGGTATGATGATTTATTTTTTTCTACATTGCTTGATTTATCTGACATTGAATGCGACATCTAAAAGAAAGAAATATGAAGTAAGTGGATAATGACTAGTGATTTCTTCTATATACTAGTATCATTTCATTTGTTACATCTTTTTTTTAATTACCTTTTTATGGCCTTTTAGAATCAGATCATTCTTAATATTGTTGTTACATATTTATTGTATATTATGTGCTTATTTTATATAACATATTAAACATGTGTCTTTTTCCTCATAACATAAGCTACTTTAGATTTTGGACAATTAGTTCTCATGCCTTGTGTTTTAATCTTGTTATGTTTGGAGAAAACTAAATATGAAACCTTATGCACAATGTGGCAGATTATATGATATAATCATCAATTAGGGTAAAGATCATATGTAGTCTTTTTTCAATGTCTATTCATTCACTACAACAGTACAAACAATTAGCTCCCTTTTTTGCTCTTTGTTTTTCTTCCACCCACTGTTTCAATGTATTTCTCTCCGATTTTATGAAAAGTTAGCGCTATTTTTTGGGATTGCACTATTTTTGGCATTGTTTGCACTGAATAAAATAAGAAGGCACTAAAATGGTGCTATTTAGCACCTAAATTAGTAGTGTCTCATTTAGCACCTAAATTAGTGCCTATTTTAGTAGCCCCCAACTTAGTGCCTATTTTAGCACCTAAATTAGCACCTAGTTTAGAACTTAAATTAGCGCTTAATTTAAAACCTAAATTAGCATCTAAATTAGTAAGCCTAACTTAACACCTAATGTAGTGTCCAAATTAAAGCCTAATTTAGTACCTAAATTAGAATTATGCATTATAAAGGCCCAAAAACTATCCTTAAGCATGCATGCATCACATGGGATCCAAAAATGATGTAGAACTACTCCTGAAACTACTCCAAAATTATCCATAATTCATGCAAAAAAGAACCCCCCTCATAGAATGTCCAAAACTATAATCATTAACTGTTCATGCAACCATTGAAACTTTGTTCTACGACTATTCCTGGAGCCATGGGAACTTTGTTTTGTGACTGTACTTGCTCCTCATAACTTCCTTGTTCTATCGAATTTGACATTAATACGAATTTATGAACTCTATAAACCTTCGTTGAATTGGAAGAGATAATTGAATGTCCCTTTGTTTCTGATATGGTAATTCTTATTTTGCCCTCTAAATTAATAAGATTGTATTTCTCTTGTACTTCCCTGACAAACCGCAACGAGGCCCAAGAAAACTTTACTATTTTCTCTTATTTGTTTGCCCACTTCTTTCCCTAACCATAAAAATTTCAGAGACTTCTACCCTTAATGAAGTTTCATTGACCTTTACTGTCAATGAACAAAAGACGTTCCTTCAAATCAAAATTTGATGAGGCCTGGAATTTATGCTTCTTTCCTTGCAAATTCCAATGCAAACTATGATGCAACAATTATTTTTAACAATCGATGCTACCAAATCCCTTCTTGGTTCGTTAGCATTCTCCCTAACTACATGAACTGAAGTGAAAGCTCTACCTCAAAACCCTCTCCAAGAATATAATACAAAAAAAATTGTAATTAGTGCCTAAAATATCACCAAATTTTAGTGTAATTTTTTTTCTTAAAATGAGCCTTTGTGTTGGAGAAAAAGTTAGCGCAAAAGAACCTCCAGCCTTTGGCACTAAGTTTTGTACTGTCTTTTTCACTCTGCTATGTATCCTCAAAAATTATGAAAGATTACTTGACATTTTTTAACCTTATTATTACTGTTAACCAATACATGAAATTCAAGATGATGTTAGAGACACCTATGACATTGTATTATTGATTCTATAGGCACCAATGCCATTGTATTACTGATTCTATGTATCTTGATGTTTACTTTGTGTCCATACATGTCTTATTGATGTTCTTATTGTTTGCATGTATCACTTATCTTCAACATCTGACTGTTGTTATTGCAAAACATTTTGGTCTCATAATCATGATCTTTTTTCCACCTTGTGCCATTGGTATCATTAAATCACTACTAGATAGTTCTAAAATTGTGATGCAACTAAACAATCACAATATTGAATATGCACTACTTTATTTACTATTTTTTAAATATCCATCATGGTTGCACTTTTTAATAGATGGTTATGATATCATGAAGGGCCCACAACCTCCTTTTCTTGTAAAATCAACTGTTGTATAATATTTTTTTATCATTTTCTAGATCTTTATTTCATTTTGTCTTTGGTTGGATGAGTATTGACTTGTTGATTCACCTCTTTGCACCAAACAATCACTTCTCTTGCTGTGTATTCAATGAGGTTCTTCATTATTGTATTTTGGTCTTATCCTTGTGTTGATATTGTTGGCTTTAACATTGTTAAGATTACATCACTGATATGAGGCTGCATGAATCTTTACACCTTACTTAATTACATGTTTTGTGAATCATTTCAACATTTTTCTAGATGCAAGAGAAAATCCTCCAAAATAGGGGGTGGAACTGGCAATAAGACTCAAAAAACTGACCCAAAAGGTCCTTCAACTGATTTACAACTTAAAAGACTACAACAAGACTCCAATCCACTCATAATTTGCATCAAAGCTCTAGGAAAACCTCCTCCTTGGTATATGCAATCTCATCTAATACTTCAGTTACATCTCCTCAAAAAAATATTATCCCTTATAAACTGCATTTAAAATAATATTTAATTAAGTGTTTATTATGAACACTTAATTAAATTTTACAATTTAATATCATGCAAAAAATAAAATAACTACTAATCTCAATTTGACTCTTCTGATATGCAACCCTTCTAACTACCTTATTTATTTGATTTATGAATAAATCAATAACAACATTTATTATAGTATTTGATAAATTACTTCAACAAATGTCACAATTAATTTATTCATTTTAATACATAAATCATAACTAAGTGACATTAAAGCTACTTTATCAAAATGTATGTATTAAAATACCAAAATATAAAATAAAATCATAAAGGCATAAGCCTTTTTCCTTTCGATGAAGTTAGGGTTTGAAACCCTAGAACCCAAAATACGACCAAGTTCTTTTTCCATTTTCACTTTTACATTGATGGTCGCCAAAGGTTAGGCATATTTTATTTTAACAACTATTGTATGATTTATAATTATATCCTACAATAATTATTAATTACAATTTGAACTTAGTGCAAAAGAAAATAAACACATGTTACATTTTATATTAAAATTTATCAAATAATTTACTTAATAAATATTGATATAAAATATAACATCTCATATTTTATACTAACATTTATCAAGAAAATTGCTTGATAAACATTAATATAAAATGTAACATAAGACTTTTACCCCATAAACCCTGCAGGGTATACTATAATATTTCTACCAAAAAGACTCATTGGATGATCATTGAGGGTACACCAAACCCTAAAATCACTTTGCCCTATCTCATTTGCATTTTTTTCTCCTCTCTATTATGTCGGTTGTTGATGGTTTGGAGACACTAGTGTTTTGTAGGAGACATGGAAACTTTTTGGTGTTTTTCTTGAATATAGGTATGCAGTCACTGTATTTTCAAACTCTAAGATGACATTAGGCACCTTTTTGTTTATTTCCTATGTATATTCTTGATAAATGTTCTATAATTTTTCTAAAAACTCCACTATAGCATCCAAATCTCTGACATTTCTTCATAGATGTCGCAGTTTTTGAGAATTTCTGTAAAATTTGTATATTCTTGTGCAGGTCATGAATGATCTATGAAAAATCCTTGTTGGTTCTTTGATCTTTTGTGTTTTAAGACTCATTCAGGGCTCTTTTCCTTACTATTGACCTATCTAACTATATCATTTTGAAAGAACTGAGATTTAAAATGTAAAACATAACTGTGTATGTAAGCTTCAAAATTATTCTTCAATATGTTCATGAAGGTCGTGAGGGTTTTTCTTGGCTATAGCTTATCATGAAGGTTTTTCTTTTGATAAGGTTTGAGAATTTTCCTCAATGGTCACTCTATGTCTTTGATACAACATCAAAGGGTTTCATGTACTACTCTAGCTGTAATTTTCTATGCAATTCTTGGCTTAAGTAACACAAAAACATTTTAGGTACAAAAACATTTTAGGTACCATGAAACATGAAGAAAAACATAGCACAAAAAACCCTCTGGCTGCAAACATGAATGAATATTTCTCATACTCTTAATGCAATTTTTGAAGCACCTTTTTTCATTTGTGAAAAGAATAATGCCAAAAGAAAGATAACAAACATGTCTTTACCTTGAAAACATTCAAAATTTTCTATTAAGCCTAGAACTTGGCTTCTTGTTCAACATTCTAATTATTTTTAAAAAGCAATGAGGGATTGAATATTTATCTTAATGTTTCCACTATGTTGCATACATACAGTTATCTTTATTATTGAGTTGAATGCTTTACTTCTATGAACAACATTGTGAATGAACTGGGTCTTCTATGAATTCGTAGCCTCCCTTCAGTTTGAACTGTTGTGCTTTTGTGGGAGATACCTCCTTTGAGTTTTTACTGCTGAAACTGCATAAAATGTTGTCTTTATTTTCAAAGAATGATTCATTCGTTACTGAAGAATATCCTTACCTATATAGTGTCTCTTCCATAGTCATCATTGTCTCTTTGATATACCCAGTAACTGATCACATCTTCATATGTTTGGTAGCTATAACATAGTCTTCTTTACTCCTTGCACCCTTTATTATTGGTCACTTATCCGTGTTCATGTTTGGATCCTATCATTTATTAGATGCATAGTGCTATTCATTTCTGTCATTGTTTCCTGCTATGAATATTCATTCTTTTTGTTTCTCTTCATGATTTTTTCTTTGGTTGTAAGAAATGGCATTCTGTAAACTTTATTGCATTTGAAAGTCATTATTTTTAATCATTGCTTTTCTGTTTAGTAGCTTTACTATTACATTGTCATTGTAGAAAAGGCTTTTCCAGACCACGAGTTCTTCATACAATAATTTTACGTAGAATATAATTTTACTTCATGATAGAGGCATTGGCATTTGATAACCTGATTTTCTCATTGATATTTTCTCTTGAATAACATACATTCTTGTTCGGTAGCTCATTTCCTTTGATGCTCATAATAATATATATCATTTTTTCTCTTTTATCCTCAAATGTTCATTGTTTCTCTGATGATTGTCATGTTATCAAATTGTTGATACCAAGTTTTTCTTTCTATGCTTTCATTCTTTGAATATTCTCAAAATATGTGAATTTAGCACCTATCACTAACTTTAACAGTCATAGCACCACCTTACCTGCTATGTCCATACCTTCAATTTAAAACCACGATGACTGTAACCACACACTTCCTTACTCAATGCAAGGTGTATTTATGGTTTTCTTTCATTTTAATAGATACTTTGTTGTCACATACATCATTGTTCTGACACATAAATTATATGGTCTTTTCATCTCATGACATATTTATGAGAACACTATATATTAATGCTTAGGCACTATGGTAGCAGTTATTCATATTATATCATGACATCCATTGAACATTGGACATCGTTGCTATGGTTAATCTTTTGTTGGTTTTTTATTGTACCTTTGCATCTTTTTTTGAACTTCATGCTACCCTAATTGTGTATGATTGTACTCTTGATGACATTTCTATGTTCCCTCTTGTATGCTACTTGTAGCTATTCACGTGAAATCACTTGTGATATGCTCCTTTATTGTTTACTAATTAATATCTTCTTGATGCATCCTTAATATACCTTACTCTTTGATATATATGATCATTAGTTAGACTTTTTGTAACGAACTACAAGGTTTTACACCAGAACAATATGTCCCTAGGATAGTCCATTATAGAGCCCAAGTAAGATAGTACATTATTTGATATGTTTGTCTTTGTAGCAATCATTCATTCTAGATTTGATATATTTCCTTCATTGTTGTTACTCTGTACCTACAACTTTCCTGATTGACCAAGGATGAATCTAAAGCAATTACATGTTTTGTGAATCATTGCAACATTTTCATATTTTGCCAATGTCTATGAAATTATAACTAAAACTATCTCAAGGAATTGTAACACTATCATATTCTATTAGATGCATGTATTTATTAGCTATAAAGAGGTTAGTTGTAGCTATTTAAGCTTAACCTATTGGTATTTATAGGGGTTAAGTTTACATTTGTGTATAGCTGTTATGGGTTATTACAACACAAAACTATTAAAATTTTCAAAAAACTAGGAACTTATTTACCCCAACTTGGCGGGGTGATAACTTTTGACGCGGTGCTCGAAATTCAGAACTGTTTGCACCGTTGGAAAGGTCTCCAAGAATTCTAATTTTAGTCACTAAAATAATGTGCTCATGATAACCCACTTTTAGGGACCAATGACAATCTCAACACCCAATTCTTCTCCGAAGACCTCCGAAAATACAAAATACTAGAACTTAGAAAAAAA
The DNA here is from genome assembly GCA_018584345.1 of Thuja plicata. NCBI lineage: Eukaryota > Viridiplantae > Streptophyta > Pinopsida > Cupressales > Cupressaceae > Thuja > Thuja plicata. The sequence goes on along the minus strand of MU224050.1, from coordinate 365,717 downwards.
TTTTAAAAAATGAAAATTTTGGATTTTTAGTTTTCCTCGGTTCTATATGTTGGGATTAATGTGAATTAGTACTAAGAGGGGAGGGGTGAAACAGTAAATCTAAAACTTTTTCTTTTCAACTTTCATCATTAGTAATCAAACTTTATTGTATTACCGACCATATCTGATGTTCTTTCATATGCATGTAGTATTAATTCATAAACTTAATTGTATGCAACATTCATAGAAACATTCATGAAAGTAATAGACACATAACACAAGATATGATATCACAGAAAACTCCTATTAGGAAGTAAAAACTGCATTGGGGATGGCACCCACAAAACTTCACTATCAGCAGAATGGAAGGGAGTCGGTTAAGGCTTACAATTTGATCACTTCTAATGATCTACCATGTTAGGAATATTAATGTGGAGACCTGTTAGGATCTAATCTATTAAGAGCTTTAGCAACACTGATGTAGTGTACACTCGATTAAGAGATTTACAATAGAACTGTTAAGTCCACCTTCCTTGAAAGGATTTCTTAAGTGTGCCCCACTTGTTATAATGTGTACAATATGTTTGACTTGAATGTATGCAATATATAATTTCTTATTACAGATCCATTCAAGCTTACAACATATTAATATCACCTATAGTGATTGATTAATACCTTTTCCTGCTCATCAATAGCCTTTGTTCTGTTCTTGAAAAACTGATTTGATCTTTGTCTGTGCTGCTGCCTGAATTCTCTTGTCTGATCCTTAGATGCTCTTAGTAGCTACAATCATCATCGAACAACATGTTCACAATTGATTGAGCATCTATTTATACAAGTTATTTGACCTATTTTAGAATCACACATTACAATGTTAACTCTAGATCTAAGGTATACAACTTGACCTTGGTCCTTTAGTTTGCATGTTTTAAATTAGTTATACTAATAAAAACAATAATAAATACATTGCTTTTCCCTCATGTAATGGATTTAAAATAAATCAAGAAGATAAATATAAAACTTCAGTGATTTATCTAACGTGGAAAGTCAGATCCACTTTTTGCGGGATGTAACTGACTATCGGTTCTTGATCATCAGTATGAACATAAAGTTTGTTGATGTTCCTTCTTTGAACCGATTGTCGGGTTCCCTTCATTTGTCAGGTTCCACTCTTAACTGTATTGTTGGGTTGCATTGTTGGTTACTCGTCGGGTTCCTTTGTCCTTTTTTTCATCGGGTAACACTGAATAGTGTTTGTCAGGATGCTTTGTACTTAGCAGTATCAGTAACCTTAGCATCGGGTAGTGTTGTGCCCTGTCTGTCAGTGTAGTATAAACCGATGGTGTTTATCATGTTTTTCCTTGCATATACTAATGGAAGAATATAATGTCTTCAATCTCCCCCTTTGACATTAGTATCAAAAACTGATATGTGCATAATAATAAAGTATTTAGTATGTACACCGTGTATATATCCTTGTCATTATATGACCCCCTAACTATATGCATCGGTATAGTATAAGTATATGTACATGTATACTTTCCTTTGTACTATACATTCCCCTTTTTGTTCTTTCCTCTTTCTAATTACTGATTGTACAAATCATTTCTTCCTTTCATTTCCCCCTTTTACTGATTGACTGTACATATCATTTCCCCCCCTTTTGATAATCATGACAAAAATGTACAACTTATAAGTTGTCAAAAATGTGACAAAAATGTGTAACTTATAGTGTCAAGAATGTGGGAGTGAGTGTTCTTGATATCTTCAATCATTTTCTCCAATTTTTCTTTGAGGAGTTCTAATGCCAAGTGTTCTAGCTCAATCTGGGCATGCATATCATAAATGTTGTCTAGGACAGACATTTCTGGGGTGGCAATAAGTGCTCTTGCCTCTGTCATATGTTGTTACAGTAATGTGAGATTTGGTAAGAGTTGATCTTGAAGCTCATTCACCTCATCTCTGAACTTTGTTTCTATAATCTGAATATCTTGTCTCAGCTTTCAAGCTTGCTTGAGTTGTTCATTGTGCAATTTTATTTCTTCTTCACTGCTTGTGAGACCTTGTGCACTCACTTGAAGATCAACATCAATCTGTTCTATCTTATCGGCATACTACTTTGTGAGTTGATCTAACTTGCACAATTTCTGAATTAAGGCTATAACTTCTAAAATTATTGGGTCTATTGTGCTTACCAGTTTAGATAGCTTTACCTTTTGTAGTGCCACTTCTTGGCTTACCTTCTCTATGAAATTGAATTCATATTTATTTTAAAGTCTAGCTTCCATAGCCTTCTTAGCATCTATGCTTTGAGATGTGATGGCATCAGTGAGAACCACTAATTGATCAAGCATGGGGGATGTTTGATCAACATTTGTATCAGGTACAATTTGCTGGAGTATTCCTTTTGCAACTTCAAGTACCTTTGCTTCCTTTGTGGGTTTTCTCAGCTTATCTTGCATGGATTTCCTTTCACAAAGTCTTGCATACTTTGTTAACTCAGTAGGATCCAATGTTGCTAGTTCATTTGTTTTATCTGATGCGCTCAGTGAAGGTTTTGAAGATTAAACCTCTTGTGCCTTCTACTCGGGGTTCACCTATTGGTTAGGTGAAGACATCTCTTCACCAACCTTGGGTGTTTTAGCATATTTCTCTTCTGTTTTCTTTTGAAAATAATTTGTCTTCTCTTCTTATTTTCTTCCTGTACTTGTTTTTTTTCTTCTATATTCTGATCAGCAGACTTGTCTTGATAATCATTGGTAGCAGCTTGTTCTATAGTTGTATCTTTGGGTTCATCTGTTGTTTCCTTTGTTTCAGCATCACCCTTATCTTTGATTGTGCTTGTATCTGCTATATATTCTTCATTTCCTTCTAGCAGATTGATGGCCTTCATCAATACCAGCATATTGGTCTGTGTGCCTATTTTTGCTGCATCTACAGTTGTGTCCTACTCGTCAGTTTCATCTTGTTGAGCAGTGACATCTTTATCTTTTTGTATTTGATCTACAGGGTCTAGTCCTGTGATGTCAATAATGGAAGTGTCTGGCCATATTTCATCAGCAACATCCATTTCCTTATTTCCTTGTGTCTCCAATGCTTGTTTCTTATTTTGATCCTTAAGAGATATGAATATGACATCATCTTCTTTGTGTGGATCTTTATCAGAATCATAATGAGTGATGTCTTGAATGTCAAGATCATCCATGACTTTTTCTAAGTCAATGGGCTCATTATTCTATACATTATCCAAAGCAACATGCTTAGGACTTGATTTATCTTTCTTCTCTTCTACATGAGGTGTGTCGATGAGAAGTAATTGATTCTCACAACTTGTTGATTCTGCAGGTAGATGAAGAGTTTGTCTCCATTTAGCATCTGTCATGCTGTCTAGCTCTATAAATTTATCCTGTAGCACCTTGTAAGCTCTTGTCTTTTCAACAAATTTATTGGAATGATTTTTCATTATTTCTTTTATCTCTTCCATTTTGGATTCGGGAGGCATGAGTGTGACAAGTACCCTCTCCCTTGCTTCTTTTTATGTGTGCAAAGCATAATACCATTGTTGTGAAATTTTGTCACCTGGTTCTTTGGGTATTTTGTCAACAAACTCAACTGGTACATATATGAACTTGACCATTGCTCTAATTATTGCATCTTGTATTTTATGTTGGTCCTCTAGCTCCATTTTTTCTCATTGTCTAATTTTTCTATTGGTCATGGTACTAGTTGTAGCAATTGAATCAAAAATTTCATCCATTGTTCTAGGGGCTAAGCTTTTCTTTTCTATTTCGAGCTCATCTTGTTTTGAATCTTCAATATCAGGCTTGGTCTTGACCAGTTTCCTCCTCCTTTTGATAGGTGTTTGCTTCTCTATTTGTTGCTTCCTCTTATAGGTCCTCACTTGACCTTTCTTAAGAGGTGTAGTATCTTTTACAGTTTGGCTTCTTGTCCTCCGAGCCGCTGTGGTCCTTGGTTTCTTAGTAGGAGGTGGAGGCACATCAGACTCAGTGGCCTCAGAATCTGATTCTTTCTCATCTCACTCTTTACCGACGGTACCATGTTCCTCAGTTTCCTCTGCTTGTTCTTTTTCCTCCTCATTGACCGACAACATCTTTTCAAGATTCTTCACCATCTTTTTTTTTCTTGTTGTTAGTCTTCTTGATTACTAGGCCTATTTTTACCTTGGACTTGGCCTCTTCATATGTCCCAAATCTTGGTTTCTTGCTATCAAGTGGTTCATTTAACAATGCATCAATTGCATTTGTTGCTTGATCTATGTTTATCTCATAGTCAAGAGGTGCAAACCAGGCTATCCTTGGTACAACTGGTTTAATGTGAGTGAAATATGAATCCACCATAAAACATATTTCATCCCTATGCTTCTCAATTAACTGTTCAAGGATCCTCACTCTTTCCATCATCTTTTCCTTAAAGTCAAGGAAGTATTCATTCGTCACTCAATCCAAATTGTCACCTAGTGACTTGATAAGGTTAATAATCTGCAATGTGACAGGCTTGGTAGTGTCCCACTTTACTTTTCCAACGAAAGGAAAGTCTTCTTGAAAAATAAAAGAATATACACATTATAAGTGAACCGAACTTACATGTGTTTGTCTTTGCAGACCTGATTGTTGTCATATTCTCATCAAGTTTCTTCAGTAAGATCTGACATAGATTCATCTGTATTCCCTTTGTGACAATCTTGTAAGTTGTGCTTACTGTTGTTGATGCTATGTTGTTTAGCCTACTCACCTAAAATATTTTGTAACCTATCACACATGCACCAAACCTCAGTTCCTCATCGGTGATGGTGTTCACCTTAAGTCCTCTGTTATCCCACATAGCATTGGTGTGTTTTTCAACTTTTGGTCGAGAGGGATGCTTGTGTGCCTTTGGTTTGTCGGTAATAGGGTAACCTATTACATCATGTAACACATCCTTTGTAATTTTCTTGGGTTCATCCAACCGTAACTTCTGGTTGTGCATTCTGCTAAGTACCAACCTAATCTAGTCGGTTTTGAAAACCCTCAGGAAATATAGGGCATTTGTTATCCCTTTTACCTGTAAGTTTTTGTGTTCTTCCTTCAGGTTCCCTTGTTCATCACACTGCTTCTTGTAAGCTTGATCTATCTCCAGATCACCAATCTTAGTGATCTTGTAGTGAATATAGGACCTAACATCTTCTATCAACAAAACCCTAGGTGGAATTTTTGAAAATGCGCTAGAATCATCAGGCTGCGATGCAATCTCTGGGCATATCTTGTATTTAGTCTCCACACAAGTGCTATTCTTTATCAACTTGATGGCATTCTTCCTATCACTCTACAATTCTACTGTTCTTGAAGTGGTTGCCATTATGTTTCGAGTTTAGGGATTTTTCCAAAATAATAACAGAGTTCTTTGGTACGCTCGGTACTTACTTCGATCCGTGTAACTTGTGAGTGAACGGTTTGGAGTGCATGGGATCAATTCGAGGTCGCTCTGCTAAATGCTCTATTTTCTCTCTATTTTTGCTCTACTCTCTCTACTTAAATCACATGTGAGAAATGAAGTGCTTCCATCAAGTATTTATAGACTTTTTCCCTAAGTCTATCATAAATGCTCAACAACTCGTCAGGTCATGAAGATAGAGTTCATCGGGAAGACTCTCAAATAACAGTCTCGATGTTGACAAGATGCTCAGGATGGCTGTTAATATTGTTTCTTTCATTGACGGATCTCAGTGTTGCGTCAAGACAACTTTGTGACTCTACTTCCTTACTGACAAGTGTTGGGTTACATTGGCGACTTAGCCTTTTTATGTGTTGACCGACACTTCTCAGTAAGTGTAGACAGCTCATCCTTTTATGTTCATCGATGATTTTCGGTATGTGTTTATCGGTGGGGTTGTTTTTTCAGAATTGTAACAAGTAACATAATATGAATCTTTATTAATTTAGATTTTGACTATCTATCAATTTGTATAATAGAACTGATGCAAAATATGACTTGGTGTAGTGCAGTTCCATACTTACTTGTTCACCTTTAGGTGGGGGTGGTGATCTCACTAGATCCATGGGATGAGGTGTCACCTACTGCATTGCTTGGTCCACCTTCCTCAATGGTTGAAGCTTTCCTCACCATTCGCTTTCTCATTTTCTTGATGTCTTCAATGGTGTTACCATTTGCAAAAGTGGTGGTTTCTGTTATTCAGTCTCTGCAGTCCTTCTTTAGATGTCCAACCTTAGGATAGTGTAAACATGTCATTCTAGGGTTGGTCCAGCTTCTAGACCTTTTGGTCCATGTTCTCATGCAATTTGCAGCTATGTGACCATATCTACCACATGTTGTGCATTTTATCCATGTATTATAGTCCCAAACATATGAATTACTGACTCTTCTCGGTTTATATGCATTTTCTTCATTTTTGGGTTTCCATGCTTCAATTTTCTTCTTTCTGCATTCTAGAGATGTGTGCCTATGCATTTTTTAGGTGGGACAATACTTGTCCATATAGGTTTCCTTCTTTGATTCTTTTACCTTTGATTTACATTCATGTGCTTTATGTCCTTTCTTGCTACAATTATAACAATGTCCTATGAATATAAATGTGGATTTAGGAATACCTTTTTCTTTGCTCCTGCAAATATTTGAGGTGTGGCCTTTCTTTCCACAGTGATTTCATGTCAGCTTCCTTGGTCTAGGATTGGTGTAGGCATCTTTTGGATCAGCTTCATTTGATGACTCTCCATGCTCTGTGTACCCTAGTCCAGTGTTGATGTTGGGTCTTCTTTGTGTATTCAAGAATTCATCCATCCTTTTTTTACTCTCTTCAGCTATCTTAATCATATCATTATGTTGTTGTTGAATTCTAGCCTCATGCTTTAGTTTTTTCATTTTCTTCTCTTAGTTCACCGATAATCTGTATTCTTTCAATGAGTTCCACATTCATTCTGTTTGCTTCATGACTCATAAGAATATTCTAATTTGTAACCTCCTGGTGATGCTCTGTAAGTCTTTGTATCTTAGACTCCTTTTCTTGTAGCTTGTCTATGATCTTTCTTCTATCATCAATAGCTAGTGTTCTTTCTTGTTCAGCTTGCCTAGCATTGTTCATGACATCAATCATTCTTACCATCTGTGTCTCTTGACCGATTTGCAGAGATTTGATTTGTCTAGCCAGATGTAGATTGCTTTTAGTTAGGCTTGTGATGCTTTCTTTTGATGTATCTGATGCCTTGCTTGTATTTGATCTTGAAGACTCAAAGAAATCTGGAATCTCTTCCTCTTGATAATTTGTCTCATTATAGAGAGAAGCCATATTCTTTCTTTCATCCAACAGTTTTCTCATACCGATTCTAGCTTCTTTATACTGTTCATAGAACATCTAAATTTCAGGCTTTTTATTCTCAATATTTTTACCAAGTTTTTACTTCTCCATTGTATGATCTTTTCTCTTAAGCCTTTAAGATTTCCAAGAAGATACTCAACTCTGTACCAATTGTTGGGATTAATGGGAAGTAGTACTGAGAGGGGAGGGGTGAATTAGTACCTCTAAAACTTTTAACTCTTTTCACCTTTCATCATTAGTAATCAGACTTTACTGTATCATCGACCATATCTGATGTTCTTTCTTATGCATGTAGTATTAATTCATAAACTCAATTGTATGAAACATTCATGAAAGTAATAGACACATAACACAAGATATGATATCACAAAAAACTCCTGTTAGGAAGTAAAAACTGAGGCGGGGATGGCACCCACAAAACTTCACTATCTGTAGAATGGAAGGGAGTTGGTTAAGGCTTACAATTTGATCACTTGTGATGATCTACCATGTTAGGAGTATTAATGTGGAGACCTGTTAGGATCTACTCTGTTAAGAGCTTTAGCAACATTGATGTTGTGTGCACTCGGTTAAGAGATTTACAATAGGACTGTAAAGTCCACCTTCCTTGAAAGGATTTCTTAAGTGTACCCCACTTGTTAGAATGTGCACAATATGTTTGACCCGACTGTATGAAATATATAGTTTCTGATTACAGATCCATTAAAGCTTACAGTATATGAATATCACCTATAGTGGTTGATTAATACCTTTTCCTTCTCGTCGGTAGCCTTTGTTTTGTTCTTGAAAAACTAATTTGATCTTTGTCTGTGTTGCTGCCTGAATTCTCTTGTCTGATCCTTAGATGCTCTCAGTAGCTATAATCATCATCAAACAACATGTTCACAATTGATTGAGCATCTATTTATACAAGTTATTTGACCTATTTTAGAATCACGCATTACAATGTTAACTCTAGATCCAAGGTATACAACTTGACCTTGATCCTTTAGTTTGCGTGTTTTAAATCAGTTATACTGATAAAAACTATAATAAATACATTGATTTCGCTCATGTAATGGATTTAAAATAAATCAAGAAGCTAGATATAAAAATTCAGTGATTTATCTAACGTGGAAAGTCAGATCCACTTTTTGCGGGATGTAACTGACTGTCAGTTCTTGATCGTCAGTGTGAAAAAAAAGTCTGTCGGTGTTCCTTCTTTGAACTGATTGTCAAGTTCCCTTCATCTATCGGGTTCCACTCTTGACTGTATCATCGGGTTGCACTATTGGTTACTTGTCGGGTTTCTTTCTCCTTTTTGTCATCGGGTAACACTAAATAGTGTTTGTCAGGGTGCTTTGTACTTAGTAGTATCGGTAACCTTGGCGTCGGGTAGTGTTGTGCCCTTTCTGTTGGTGTAGTATAAACCGATGGTGTTTATCATGTTTTTCCTTGCATATAATAATGGAAAAATATAATGTCTTCATTATACCCCTGGACACTCTGGATCATTTTCCTTAGTGTTGCTAAAAAAAAGCCCGTAGCATCAATGTAGTTGTTGTCACATCATTCAAATCATATCTTGTAGGTTCTCTCCTATGATGACATCTTTGTTTACTATAGCATCTGCATAGCCTTTGTAAATACTGGAGCACCATGAAATGTTGTAACATTTATCAAAAGTTGTTGCTCAGTATCATACATTTTCTAATTTTATTATTTGGCCATTGAGTGGACAACATTTTGTTCTCTATTGGTATTTTCATTATGTAACTAATATGCTATTAAATGAACACCCTTTTACAACACCATCACAAAAAAAAATTGCAATTGAACATTTTTTTATACAATTTGTGGGCATTTTTTGTTTATTATTTAAATTTTAAATAGTTTGAACAATTCACCAATCAGTTATATATTGTAAAATTCATATATTGTTTAAAAAAATCATCAATCCCTCTGTCCACCACAGATCACTTTCTTTGTTTAATTTATAGTCATTTTATGTGGCCTCCTTTGTCATGCTCTGCAGATCTTCTCCAGTTCTCTATACACTTATTCACATTTATGTTTTGAAGTGCCTTGGTTAATTTCTACGAATGGACTAACCACTTGCAACTGAATATTTTTTTAAATTTTTTCAATGTTTTCTATTTGTCATCCAAATTTTAAATAGTTCAAAAAAATTATCAATTAATTTTACATTTATTACTTTGCTTGTATTCTAGGTTACATTTATTACAATGCTTGTATTCTATGTTACATTTATTACAATGCTTGTATTCTATGTTTAGATGTTTCTAGTTGTTGTTTCAATGAGCTATTATATGAAATACTATTAAAGCAACTCTTTTTTGATGTGTTCTATATTTGAAGTTCCAAACGACGGACATAAAGTAAATTCTTTTGATAATTCTAATGTGAGTTATTTTCTTTTGACAACTTAATGCAAACAAAATCCTATTTCAATGAACTTATGCTAATCAGGTATGCATAGTTTGTTTTGCAACCAATACTTGTACAAGCAATGTTATTATTAGTGAGAATTTTCTTTCTTTGTATGTAATATGCATAATGAGTGGTGGCTTTCATTTTTCTCTTAGTTTTAACTTCTATTTTTTAATGTCCTTTTGAGTATAAAACCTGGTTTGTTCATTCATGAATGTTAATATAGTTTCTCATTGTGCTATTATACTAAAAAACAACTTAAGAATGCATACAGTTGATGACAAGGTAAGAATGCAAATTGGAGTACAAAATTCGAATAAGAAAAATTGAATAAGTTACATATGAGGTTGGAAATTAACAAAATAAACAATGACAAATTGGAATACAAAATTGAATTGATTAATCCATGTATTTCATAAATTTGTAGATTTCTTCACCCAGGAAGGTGCTAAAAGGACAAATAAGGGATGAGGCAACATCATTAGGGAAACGGTTCTTTATGATGTTCACCAAATAGGATATGGACAATACAACCACAATCTACATTATCATCAATTGGTAGACTATGATCAACAACACATAAAATTTGGATATGCAAGTACAAAACTTGCCCAAGAATGGACCATGTTCTATTATTGTCCACAAACAACTGATGAAGAAGTTAAAACTTATTTGGTCAAGATGTGTGGAGAAAATTGACCACCTCTACTCGAAGTCACTCTCTCGTAGGAATGGATTATACCTATCCAGGGAACCACTCATATCTGAATTGAAGAGGAATGATTGAATAATCATGGAGCAGTTATTAAACGTTTCATTGAGGGACCATTTCCAATTGAATATTATGAATTTCCTACCGATTCCAATTTTTAGTCATTTCTTTTTAAAGTGAGAATTTTGTCCACTCAAACTAATCTAATAAATTGATGGTTTGTGAGACAATTTAGTCCATGTAAACTAGATCATATTTCTCAACTTGAATGGCTGCATGCTTGGAAAAGGAAATGTCAGCTAGTAGTGATCTTTACAAGGTTTCAAGCAACTAGAGGAGGAAAAATTTCAGCCAACTCACCTCGTCAATCAATGCTACATGTTCAACAAGCTCTCTATTGGAAAGAAGAGCCACCTCAACCATCAGTTGATATTCTATTTACAGATTTAGATATTGGACAAAGAGAAAACACATCTGACATAGAGGAAGGGGAATATGATCCTAAATGTGAATATCCCTAATGGAATGTATTGAGGATATGAATGAGATAATGGAAGCGGTTGTTATAATTCTATTGGAAAGTGACAATGCAAGCAATTGTTATTTTGTCATTGCTGTCAAACCTTTACTGGTGAGACTATTGTTATCTATTTGAGTACCATATCTACTATTGATGAAGAAGATTTAACAAGAAGACCAAGTGAATGGTTGAGTTAAGGAAATTAAAAGGGTACTTGATTAGTTAGCACTCTGGAAAAGTAATTAGTTGTTTATCTTTCAAAGAAAGTTTTTCTGGTTGTTCTGTGCCGAGCAAGTTACTTATGACGAGCAAATTTGCTTGTGCTAAGTAAAGTTGCTTGTGCTGAGCAAAGTTGCTTGTGACGAGCAAAATTTGTTCAATGCCGAGCACCATTGAAATTGCCGAGTGGAAACAGTGATGTTGGCTGACTTACAGTAATTGAATTAATGATGAGACTTGAGATCTCTGGCCGACTTAGTTATTTTTATTGGGATATGTAATGTTAATTAAAGATTGATCCATGTCATTTAATGTATGGGTAACCATAATTAATGCATGGTTTCAAGATTTAATTAGAGACTACTTTGGAGAAGTAAATGTAATGCAAAGATGGAATGATCCATTGGATTTGACCTAACCTAAGATCTACGATCTTGTTTAAGTGGAAAAAGATTTATCTAACCTAGATAGAGAGGTATATGATAACCTCAAGGGGTTATTCATTAAGTATGCTGAAGTGTGCTGCTGAATGTGAAGTATGCAAAAGGGTTGCATAGTTGATTTACTGTTTAGCATGATCTAGCAGAGAAGGCTGA
>MU224050.1:325486-348147 GCA_018584345.1 Thuja plicata | reverse complement strand
TAATGTTAATTAAAGATTGATCCATGTCATTTAATGTATGGGTAACCATAATTAATGCATGGTTTCAAGATTTAATTAGAGACTACTTTGGAGAAGTAAATGTAATACAAAGATGGAATGATCCATTCGATCTGACCTAACCTATGATCTACGATCTTGTTTAAGAAGAAAAATATTTATCTAACCTAGACAGAGAGGTATATGATAACCTCAAGGGGTTATTCATTAAGTATGCTAAAGTGTGCTGCTGAATGTGAAGTATGCAAAAGGGTTGCATAGTTGATTTACTGTTTAGCATGTTCTAGCAAAGAAGGCTGAATACAGAAGCAGAGAGTTGCATGTGTGATTGTTTGATGGATTTCCAAGCATATCAGAAGGTTGAAATGACAATGCAAGCTATCCAGTGAGTTAACATCAGAGCTATAATTGGATCTGAATTTGCAAAGTAAGTTGTATGTATCAGATCACAACTGTTGATTACTTTCTAACCACTATATCAGTTAAATCCTTTAACAAGGTTGACCTAACAATCATTTGTATAAATCCTCTAACAAGGTGACATTTAGGTGGAATGTACTAAGTCCTCTAACAAGGCCACTCCTGACAGGGTGACTAAATACTTTAACCAGGTCACACCTAGCAGTGTGTTATTGTAACCTTTAACAGGGTTGGCTCCTCATAGGGCATCACTTCAGAAGAGTGAAAACTTGGTAGCATGTTACTGGTGGTTTTTCCCATATTGGGTTTTGATGTCAAATACTTGTGTCAACTTGTGTGAATTCTTATGGTTTTCTTTACTGTTATGTTTCTACAAGCTAATTTCAATTGACAGTAAACTGCATGATTAAAGTTGTTGACTTATGCTACTGCTACTGAGTGGATCTGAAATATAGAAAGTTTTTATTTGGTACATCTAGACCTGAGGATAACTGATTCACCCCTCCCCTCTTAGTTATTCTAAATTCATTCTAACAAATTCAAGCCTAATTTGTAGTTGTTGTCTACCCATGTCTATTTTTTAGAGAGACTTTGATACACATTGTCTCTTGTAATGGATGCTACCTATTGTTCATATGATATACAATGATGATAATGGAAGTGGATGTTATAATTGGAACCTAATTTATAGTTGTGTTGCATCCTTGTCTATTTGTTGGAGACATTGATGTAGACTATTAATCTCGTAATGGAACCTACATATTGATGCAAGGAATGTAATTATTGATGATGGAAGGAGTTGTTATAATGAATTTAGACTTATGTTTTCATATGGAAGACTATTGTCATAATATTTTAATACTACATAATTGTCGTGACATAATTTATTTTGCAGTTCATAACCAACGTACACCCACATGAACATGTGTTGTTGGAAGGGACAACTATGTGTTTGAAGATCTGAACCACTTCCAAAAATCAGACATACAATTGGCCCTTTCAACACCAATGTCTATATGGGTGGTTGTTTTACACTTGAAACAAATTACAAAATAGCAAGTATTACAAATTCTTAATTCCATAATACATAATTAATGCAAGTGCTTCACTAATGAAGTGACCACACGATGTTCATTATTGAATTGATTACTATACAAACTTCATTGGAATCCAAGTAGGAAATGTGCATTGCAATCCTACAAGGGCATTGGAAGCCACCCTACGATTAACGACTATAAAATGATATGACTAATAGATAAATTGAAGTATTGAATAGAGTTCAAAAAGAACAATTGAATAGACTTCAAAGAATGCAACAATGCACAATTACCGGCTATTAAAAATGAAGTATGAGAAATTTTAGACATACACAATGAATCAATTTCAGAAACACAACGAATCAATTTCAAAAATATTTTTTTATTTCAAAATTAGAAATCTGATTAACAAATACAAAGCTAAATTGACTAATAACATGAACCTGTGGAATATGAGCAATAGATAAAATGAAGTTGACAACATTAACTAAAAATGTTAAAGAGATAATAATATTTAAAAATATATGAAATGAACACTTTAAAAAACCAAAAAAAAACACACTCCATCGGGTGATAGCCTTAGTAAAGTCAACTAGACTTTACTTGCATGTGGCAAGTGTCTTCTATGCAGGAGTTGTAATATGTACCACCTTTACCTACCAATAAATAAGTGATGGAAGCATGAAATAAAGTAAGGTATATTATGATATAAAATAAAATAATATAATGTTGTAACATCAAGATTTCCCAATTCAAATTGGAGTGTTCATAAAAACATTTAAATCAGAGTGTTGAGAAACACAATTACATGGACCTGATATCATCTGCACACCTTGCTCAAGTCTTCAATACCTCGCATACCTACAAAATTTTGTAACAACTAGTGGAAATAACAATCTCACAAAAATTTATCATTGCAATAATGCATGCATGACATTGTCAGCCAATATAATAGCACTTGATTTATCACAGAAAATAGAGTGGAAATACTTGATCATTTCATACTATACTTGATTTCCAATTATTTTTTATTCCTAAAATGGCTTCATCAATTCAATTTTGTATTTCAATTTTGTATTGTTTATTTTATTTATTACTGAGCTCCTATGTAAGAGTTATGAGCAACACACACACACACACACACACACACACACATATATGTATATACATATATACATATACATATATACATATATATATATATATATATATATATATATATATATACATATACATATACATACATGTATATATACATATATGTGTGTGTGTGTGTGTGTGTGTGTATATACAAAAATTGTTGGGATTAGCTTCTATTGTAGTTGTTTGTATTCATGTTTTGTCATTGATGTCAACATATGTTTCTGATGAAGACAGACAGACTAGTTATCACCGGTGCATGGATGAATGGTAGAAGTGTATGGACTTTGTACTGCAAAAATTGTTGGAATTGGCTTTTGTTGTAGTTTTTGGTATTCATGTTTTGTCATTGATCTCAACATATGTTTCTGATAAAGACATATGATGTGGACAGAAGTCTTGTTGCTGCTACATAACCAACTTGGCTCTACTCTAAGATCTTTCTCCTAGATCTCTTAGGGTGTTCATAACCCTATCTATGGTAAGTCACTATCAACTTTACCTCCTCTTCAAGACCCAGTCCCCATCGACATGCTATTCAACTTCTCCTCACTGAACCTACACAAATAGATTCATTCAACCAATGTTTTCAGAACATTGTTCTCATTCTCTTCCCTAGCCAGACTATCACCGAGCTCACCTAGGGTAAGATCTCTAGGCTTGTTGTTGTTGCTTCTCCTACATCAAACAAAAAGGAAACTATCTACAAGGGCTCCTCTCGAGTTCCATCCCAACACATGACTCTCACCATGGATTCAGGAATCTCGAGGGGCCATTACTGTTTACAACCCAGACGGGTGAAGAACTAACAACTTACAAAGAAGAAAATAAAGTAACTAATATACTTGCATGCAAAAGGAACCACAAAGAAACTTGATATCCACTAAACACACAATCTGCAACTTCTCATTACTAGAAACAAAACAAATAGTACAATAATATGCAAATCTCTAACTTTGCTGTAGCTTCTCCTCTTCTTCAATCTCTACTCTCTAGATCTCCAAAATGAAGGCTTGGGATGTTATTAATAACCATCCTCTCATTGGAATGACCCTAACTGCCCACATATTCACAAGCATCTCTTTAGGAACCGTTACAATTGACCATACTATCCATAAAAGACAAGATCCACTTTTCACGGGCCGTTACAACTAACTTTATCGAGCAACAGTAACGCAAAATTGACCACCAGTAACGTAAAACTGACCACCAGTCTAAATTAACTGACATTGTTAACCGACAGTGTTAACCGACATAGTGTTTAACTGACACATTGTTAACTGACACAGTGTTAACCGACACATTGTTAACTTACACAGTGTTAACCGACACAGTGTTAATCAACAGTGTTAACTGACTTAGTATTAACCAAAAATTAGGAAACCGATTAAGCAACCTATCTAGACATGGATTGACCTAGTCATATCCATCTTAGGGAAAAACAAAATGACCTTCTAAGGTCCACACACACTCTCCTGACTTGGCTAGAGTCAGTACATGCCAGAAATAAAGAGCCAAGGGTTCGAGCTAGGTGTGCTCCTGCACCATACGCCCCCCCAAAAAAGAAAGGTTAATCCATCCTTGGATTGAGCATGTTTGGATCAATTCCCAACCTTTTGAAGTCTATTTCTCTGATCCAAGTAGCATCAGCATCTTCTTTTTCATGCCATTTGACAAGTTGCTCCATATAGTCTTTGTTCCTAGTCTTCTTGTAGACCCTTGAGTCTAGTATCTTTTCAGCTATCATAGATGGAGTAGGGGTTAATTTTAGGTCTTTTACCTCTTGAAGGTTTTGATCAACATCTTGAATTGGTCCTTTGTATGCTATCAAATCTGCAATGTTGAAAACCGGTGACAACCCAATGTCTTCAGGAAGCTCCACCTTGTATGCATTGTTTCCATACTTTGCAAGTATCTTACATGGACCTAGCCTCTTCATTTGTAGCTTATGAGGGAAATATTTTTGTAGCCTATGTTTGTTCAAGTGTACCATCACAAAGTCTCCAATCTAAAACTCAACATCCCTCTTTGTTGCATCCACCTTTTGCTTTACCCTTTCAACATTTTCAATCAAGTTCTTTCTCACACTTTCATGGACTTCTCTCATTGAATGAGAAAATTCCTCAGCATATCCACTACCATGTATTCCTTCCTTCAATTCTTTGAGTTCAAAAATCCCTCTTGGGTGAAAACCATAAACTATTTCAAAGGGACTCTTTCCAGTTGATCTTTTCAATGTATCATTGTATGCATATTCATCTTGTCCAATGAGTTGGTCCCATGCTTGACCATGCTCCTTGGTCATAATAAGAGTACTTCTTATTTTTATCATTTAGCTTCTCACTATGGAAAGCTACTGGTATTCCTTCTTGGCTTATGATAGCCCCAATGGCCACATTACTTGCATCACATTCTACTGTAAAAACCTTTTCAAAGCTTGGAAGAGCTAGATTAGGCAACTTGGCTATCTTCTCCTTGAGTGTTTCAAACCCTTTCTCAACTTGTGGTGTCCATTAAAACTTTATCTTCATCCCACCTCTAATGGTGTCTAACATGGGTGCACAAATCCCACTGAAATGTCTAATAAACTTTCTGTAATATTGAGCTAAACCATGGAAATTTCTCACCTTAGTTGTAGCCTTGGGAGTAGGCCAACTTAGAATGACATCCACCTTTTCTTGGTCCATTTTGAGGTTACCCTACGACAAAACAAAACCGAGATATACAAGCTCCTGCTTCATGAAGTCACACTTTTCCAAGTTGATCATTGGTTTTTCATCATGCAATTTCTTGAAAACAATTTTCAAATGCCTAATATGCTCCTCCTTAGTTCTGGTGAAAACTAAAATGTCATCTAGGTAGACAACAACAAATTTACCAATGCATTCTACCAATACCTCATTCTTAAGCCTCATAAAAGTTGAGGGAGCATTAGACAAACCAAATGGCATTACAATCCATTCATACAAACCTTCTGTAGTTTTGAAGGCTGTCTTCTATTCATCTCCTTCATTTATCATGATCTAGTGGTAGCCACTCTTAAGATCAATCTTGCTGAAGTACTTTACCTCCCCTAAACAATCCATTAGGTCTTGAATTCTGGGTATTGGGAACCTATACCTAATGGTGATTCTATTAATGGCTCTAGAATCAGTACAAAGTCTCCAAGCTCCTCCTTTCTTAGGTGCTAAAACAGTAGGGACTGCACATGGACTTATGCTCTTTCTAATTAGGCCTTGGTCTAATAACTCTCTGATTTGTTTGGCTATTTCCTCATTTTGTTGAGGGGTCATCTTATAGGTGTATGTGGTAAATTTGGCCTTGTTAATCAACCATACACTTCAACATAGTCCTTATTCATCAGATACACATAAGAATGAATATGAGATTATTCATCTTGCCTGTCTATATGATTCGACCTATTGCCTTCTATCCAGAAAAGGTTTCAAAATAGCTCTCAGAACGAGAGTCTCACAACCATAGACCAATCTTGAATGAAGGATTTATGCTTCCATGAATGCAATGCAATGATTAATCTAGAAATGAAACTTGCAAGATTAATCTAAATGATCCATTTAAACTAGAAATGAGATTAAAACTATGCCATGATTTCAATGAGATTATTCTAGAAATTGAAATTAATCTGTTGCAAAATGAGATTATTCTATATGAGATTATGAACTAAGAATGTAGCAACAATTCAATATTCTAACAATGCATACAACTAGAAATTCAGGAAGGGGTTTGAATGAGAAATGGGAGTTCTTTTATAGACTCAGAGGTTGTTCAGAATAGAAATTTTCCTTTTTGAAATAAAACAGATAGAAAATCCAGTTCAAAATAGAAAGCTTTATTTGAAAGAAAACAATAAATTGTTTTCCCTTTGCTTTAACTGTTTTCTTTCTTTGATTTTAACTATTTTATTTATGATTTTAACTGTTTTCTTTCTCTTTAAAGCACAACTAATTCAAAACTTCTATTTCTGAACTGAAGAGAAGATTTTTGAGAGAATATTTAATTAAATAAAGTATGACCTTATAAATGTGTTTTTCTCAATTATTTGAATAATTAAATTCAATTATTGAAATGAGGATATTTATTTAATAATTAAATATTATTTAATTCCTTTTTATGTGTTCTAGCTAAAAGGTGTGAATTTAATTTAATTAAAGTGCTAGGACTTTATAATTAAATTAATTCAATCATAGGGTTTGTTTAGCCAATAGATATTTACGAATTAAATATAATGTATGATTAATGCAGATTTAGGATTTTCTGCATTTGACACTCAGGTTGAGTAGAGTCAGTCAAAACTCAGAATTGCCTAGTACAATAGGACTTTGATAATTTAGAAGAATGACAAATGCAACAAAATTGGTTGGGGTTGCAAGATGCCAATTTTGGGGTGTTACATTTTTCCCCTCTTTGAATTGATGTGTGAGCATCGCATTGATTCAAAGAATAGTCTGATGCTTGAAGCACAAAAGAATAGATTTTGAAAATTGATGATGCAAAGATCGATTGATGAAGATTTCAGAGCCATCTCCAGGACAGAGCTTGACTCTCTGAAGTCTAGGTTAGGTTTCCAAGACGTCGATCAAGTAGAGTTTTCAAGGGTCATCTCCAGAACAAAGCTTGATCCTCAGGGATCCAGGTTAGATTGCCCCGATACCTAATGGATGACAAGATGTAAGGAAAAAAGATGCCCTTAGTGATTGTGGAGTATCCATTTTTGTCTATAAAGTACAAAAAATTGAACATGCCCTAGGTGATGAGATGCCCCTAGCAATGAGGACTTTTAGATTTAGATCAAATTGATTGGAAATAGATTCAATGATGTAATCATCCTGCCCACTCGGGAGCGAAATGGAAAGATGACACGACATAATGATGATTGAGAGCGAGAAATCATTGATAGATGTCGAATCAGAGATCAAGAAGAACTTAGAGCAGATTATGGAAGAATTCAGAAGATTCATATTCAATTTCAAGAGATGTCGAGGTTTGGTTGACCAAGTTTGACTAGGGTTGATTAGAGTTGACCAAAGTTGACCAGAGTTGACTTTTTGAGGAAAAAAGTCAAAGATTTGAAAAAATGATGATATGATAATATTCTGACAAGAAAGCGATGTCAGAAGGTTGATTGCACAAGCGTCCGATCATGTCGGTCCCAAAAATTTTAAAATGTGATTTTGAGTTATATAGAAGTGTCAGATTTCAATTTTGGTCTTGAAAATGGATTTAGAGTGGCCAAATTAGCTAGTGGTGAAGTTTTCATGCAAAACAAAGCACTTTGAAAAATTAGGTCAAAACCTATATATGGACCAAAAGGTCATTTTCAAATCATTTCAACCATTTGACTTTTGAAAACGGAGCTCTGAGGGCAAATGGTGGTCCCCTACAGCACGCATCAATTCGAGCGATCCAGGATGCACAGTCGGCCAGCTGGGTACGGACCTCTAGTAAGTGGTCAATAAACCTCTGTCAATTCCATCTTTACTGTATTTATTCAATTTTTTGCATTATTTTTTCGCTTTTTAGAAAACTGTCCACATGATTTCGTACGAAGAAGTAGTTTCTTTGTGCGGCTTGTAAGGAAATCTCGTGCAAGAAAATTCCTTCTCGCGCCATACGGTGGGAAATCTTGTGCGGGAGAGTACCCACGTTCGCGCGGGAAACCTTCCAATAGGTGGATTTCTCGTACGGATTGGTAGCAAAGTTTGTGCGAATATCAAAGTTCACGTGGCCCAAAAAACTTCTTCGCGCGAAAGAGTACTTTTTCGCGCAAAAATTTGCTTTTTCGCATGGAGAAAAGTGAGCAGTTAGAACATGAAATAAGTCTACGTCATGTCCAATAGCATCTACGTCAATGTTGTTCCTGTCTGTAGGATGTATTTAATGCTTAATTGCCTTGTTATGCTTTGATTATCTCATATTACTGATCGTGCATTGTTGTTTGTATGTCTTGCAGGTTGACTTCCCAGATATTGCATTAAAATCACACCACCCAGCCATTAGCAGACTAGTGGCACAGTTAGATGACGCAGAGACAGTGCATCTAGATAGTTTGGGCCTGACCTCTCTCTTTGATGTACCCGAGATTCAGGTAAATCACGGTTTATTGGGAGCACTTGTTGAGCGTTTCCATTCAGAAATGAACACTTTCTACCTTCCATAGGGTGAGATGATAGTGACCCCTAAGGACATTTACAGGATACTGAGGATTCCCTTCCACGGAGCTAGGGTGGGGTATGAGGTGCAGCCGAGACTAGGGACATTGACACTGAGAGAGATACTATAGGATGACCTTGTCATGGGGAGAGCTATCCCATGGGAGGATCTCATTAGTGTGTACGGACCCACTCATAGATTGCCAGTGATATTAGCATGTTTCCTTGGTTTCTATTTGATGCCTGATCATAGACAACATAGTTTGGAGTGTGGCTAGGGCAGGATGTTACAACAGATGTTAGCCTGGCCCAGACATTATGGATGGGGTCAGTGTATGTTGGCCCACATGTATCATGAGATGCATGAGATCGTATATCGAGAGGCAAAAAGCATGGTGGCCGGGGTATTAATTTTACAGGTATGGGCATGGGAGCATCTTCCCATGACTCGACCGATATGCGATGATTTGAGACAGCCTTTAGAGACATATATCTACAGGTATAGGGGCATGATTACTCAGCCAACATTGGGTAAGATAGAGCAGTGGCGAGCCCAGCTCGATGATCTAGCACTAGTAGTATGGAGACCATGGAGATTGACAGAGCCATGGGATGATGCCGCAAAGCAACTGAGTTATATGTTTTTCTCACGGGCGATGATTGGTCGCGTTATTACTATGATTGAGATATTCCTGTAGAAGCGGGTATGGTGTCAGTTTGGTTGACCACAGGATATTTCATAGGAGTATACTGCATATGCTTGATTTACATATGAGGTGAGGAGAGGCTGGCTGACGAAGCTGGATCAGGGACGGACCATGATCGACATACGAGCATTGGTCCTGATACAATGGGATTACTTGAGAGATGTGGCAAATGGTGGTATGACTACAGAGTATTAAGAGCACTTTGTGACACACCCATTACCTAGATTCACAGATCTAGTCGGTATGGAAGGTCGAGGACAGGTAGTACCCCCACAAGTGGTCCAGCAGCAGGCTCCTTTGGCTCCAACACCGCAGAGACCACAGCCGGTGCCTCGACCCCGTACCATGTAGGTGGACATACCTGCACATGAGATGAGGATAGATACCGGTGCGAGTAGTAGCAAGAAATAAAGTAGGAGGAGGATGGTCGCGCATCTGGAGGACATACATGATCAGGCTGAGCAGCAGGAGGTCCCACAGGAACACTCGATGCAGGAGAATCAGTCGGCACAGGAGCCGGGATAGGTTGATGCACCACTAGATGCACAGGAGCCCCTGCATAGAGCTAGAGAGAGGGTACGATAGGTGACCAGATAGGTTGGATACTTGAAAGTACAGGTAGCTAAGCGAGATGCCCAACTTTTAGATAGAGACTGAGAGGTACAGGATCTCCGAGGGTAGCTACGAACAACACATGAGGAGAACCGACATTAGACCGCCCGAGCGGCCTACTACTATGCATCCTATATAGGGGTGGTGCCTAATGAGGCATCACAGGTTGCCAGATTTTTGACATATGCCAGAGGGTGGGAGGGTGCATAGGCACCACCTCCACCAGATATGCCTCCACCTCCACCTCCTCTAGGTGACGAGGGAGAAGGCCAGAGTTAGATTTGATAGATTGAGAGATGAGATCATAGGATGTATTTGATGTGTTGGCATCCATGTATTGTATCATTATTTTGAGACAGACTGTGCTTGAGTAGCACCATTTTGTATTTCTATCGACACATTGATATATATATATATGAGCTCGTCTTTTGGTATCATCACATGTGTCATGTTGTCTTTTATGAGATGTTTCCTATATTCTTAGATGTTTAGATGATTAGAATATATGCAAATGTATGAACATGTTTTTGAATATATGTAAATGTATGAAATGCATATGTATGTGATGTTTATGAGTGTAGGCGATGCACCTGTTGATGTAGATGCAAAGATGTATATATGTAAATGATGGATGTTAATGCACTTATGAATGAGAATATGAAAATGCAATGTGTAGATGATAATGAGTTGTGAATGTGTAATGTATATGATACTAACATCTCATGCAGGACGACGAATGCTAACCAAAATAACATGTGAACAATCGAGAGCGAGGATCAAACACTTGTGCAGTCATGATGAAACCAGGACAATGAAGAAGAACTCCCCTATGTATGAACCCAGGAGAATGCAATGAAGAAAACACCGAATTGTTGCCACAATGCAAGTCTAGAACGGAAATGCAATCTATGCTAGATGCAATATGAAAGTGCAATTCTAGGACATGGTTGTGAGACCCATTATAAAAACATCATCATTGAGCATTTTTTTGGAACATCAGAGTCGATACAACCCTTAGTGGTGCCACAATGCAACCATAAGGATATGGATATGACTTTCATTAGATAAAATGTAGGAAATGAATGTAAGCACCAGGGCACAAAAGCCAAGATAACCTAAACATTATTTCTAGTTAATGTTGCAAGAGTACACCAGTATCGAGACATTCAAAGCCAAGATAACCATGAGTGTGATCATGCATAAACAAATAGAGTAATAACAGTCAAGGAGATAGTACCAACCTCCAATGGCGTACAAATAAACAAGATCGAGGGATGTGAGGCTTTTCCACCTTAATGCGGGAGCTCTTATCATATACACCCTATTTATTTGATGTTGCCGGATCATCAGGACTACACCAACAAGCAGTAGACAAAGAAAATATCAATGAAATCCATGAAAATAGACAGCATACAAAGAAAGATTCAATCATAGCTTAGCCAATTTTAAAGTTTTCACATATGTTCATGTTTAGAGGTATTAAAAAACACCATTGTGCTTGTGAGTACATTGTGTTTGATTGTTATCGATAGATGTTTACATTTGAGATATCCGATGTGTGTTGAAAAACAAAGATGTGTCCAAAGATAGTGTTGAGAAACACTATTTTAATTGGGGTGTTGAGAAACACCTGTTTGTGTCAGTAGAGAGTTGTCCTTGAGAAGTGACAAGATTAATGACTCGGGTGTAAACCAAAGATGCGATCAAATTGGCGACTCGTGCCCTCAAGTAATGGTGACTGACTTGACGTATGTTGTGAGGAAAAACCAGATTTGATTGCCCCCAGGTGTATGGTGCTGAATCAAAGTCAAGTCAGTAGGGTTCGCAAAGGAACCAAAGTGTCACGAAAGTGATCGAAAGCTATGTACAAACTAAAGCAAAGAATGCCAAGATAGAGTATTGATAGATAGAGCATTTGAGGATAACTCCAACTGTAACAGATGTGAGCAATCTCAATAGTATGGTGACAGTAGACAGACGCAGTGAGAACCACTGGTGATTGACATAAGAGAGATGCTCAAGTCAAGAGATCATAGGACTAGCTAGACATTAGTAGGCAGGTGTGGTGAGAACCACTGGTGACATATGTTAGGGAGATTCTCAAGAAGAGAGAACTCAGTATAAGCTAAGCGACAGTAGGCAGACACAGTGAGAACAACTGGTGACTGTTGCAAAGTAGATCCTCAAAAGTTAATAAGATAGTGCCCCCTAGACTAGGAGGGGTGCCCCTAGAGTATGACCAGTATCAATCCATGTAAGTTGGTGTCTTGACAAGAAACTAAAAGCATGCGGAAAGGCAAATGCAAGTAGGAAGGCAACAAAGCAGGAAAGAAAATGCATAGAGCCAAGTGGTGCTCCGATAGATATAGCAATGTGGAACAAGAGGCACCTATTTACCAGGTTTTCACCTTCTTGGCGGAATTCTTTTTTTTGCTACCATGACGCATGTTTGCCGGGTTTTCATCAATGGCACCATTTCTCTTTTTCTCTTTTTTTTTTTGTATTTTTTGTATTTTTTTTTTTTTGTATTTTTGGAATATATGATTTTTTTTTTGGAGATACATCAAAGTGCCTATCACTAGGTTTTCACTAAGATGATCATTTTTTAGGACTTTTTTAGATTTTTAGAATTTTTTTAGGACTTTACTATATACAGGAGCATACTGAAGATGTCTCAGCTGTAGAACCATTTCAGATGTAGAGCGTTGATGGTCTCTTTGAGTTGCTCTCCCTCAATAGTAGAAATTTGATAAGTGCCAGATCCAAATATTGTGGTGACAACATACAGACCAAGCCAATTTGGTTCAAACTTTCCTTTCTGGAACCAATGTTGTTGATTCTTAGGGTTCTCTCTCAGAATGAGGTCACCCGCTTGGAAATCCCTTGGTCTAACCTTCTTGTTATAGCTCTTGGACATCCTTTTCTGATATGCTCTAAGGTGATTGAATGCTACTTGCCGACGTTCATCAAGTAGTTCTAGCTCTTGTAGCTAAGATATTCTGTTATCATCATCAATAACGAGGCCTTTCAGAGAGACTCTTAGAGAAGGAATCTCAACCTCAATTGGTAACACAACATCTACTCCATAAACCAAAGCATAGGGAGTAGCCCCTATTGGTGTTCTTATGCTTGTCTTGTATGCCCAGAGAGATAGATTGATTTGGAGATGCCAATCTCGTCAAGATTTGTGCACTGTGTGATGCAGGATTTTAAGGATTGTCTAGTTTGATGCTTTTGCCTATCCATTACCCTAAGGATAATAGATGGAAGACCAATGCTGAGTAATTTTAAACTTAGAGCATAGCTCTGTCAAATCCTTGTTTTTTAATTTCCCCCCATTCTCAGTGATTATTGCTGAGGATACACCATACATGCAGATGATGTAGTTGAGAATGAACATAGCTACTAATTTTCCATTGGCAACGGTGAGAGGGAATGCCTCCATCCACTTGGTAAAATAGTCTATAGGTGTGATGATGAATTTATGTCCATTTGAGGACGAGGGATAAATCTGACCCACCAAGTCAAAGGCCCATTGTTGAAATGGCCAGAAAGTAATGAATGACATAAGGTCCTTGGCTGGAGCATGAATCAGATTACTATGTAGTTGACACTATTTGCATGACTTAGCAAATTGTGTAGCTTCTTTTTCCATATCTGGCCAATAGTAACCAACTCTAATAAGTTTACAGGCCAATTTCAGGCCATTAGAGTGAGACCCACAGATGCCTTCATGCACATCTACTAATGTATGTTTGGACTCATCGGGTTCTAAACACCTAAGGAGGGTACTGTCTAGACCGCGCCTATACAAGTCGTTAGCTATGATGACAAACCGTGAAGCACTGCGGATTAAGTGACGTTTCTCATTCTGGGTGTAAGTGTCTAGAACAATCTAGTCATGAAGGTAGGAGTAAATATGATGGTAGCGAGATGAGTCATGTCTAATGACAGAACAAATCATTTGGGAATTGGAGGAATCATAGGCTGGGTAGCATAATGTCTCCACTAGGAATTCATATCAAAAATCATTTTCTGTCATCTGTAGCATGGAAGCAAGAGTAGCCATGGCATCTACTACTTTATTATCTTCCCTTGGAATTCTTTGAAATGTGATGTGAACAAAATACTTTGTAAGGTCATCGACCAACCATTTATAAGGCACCAACTTATCATCCTTTGTCTGATAGATATCATTTACTTGATTGATGACTAAGTATGAATCTCCAAGGACATTGATTTCGTCTACTCACCACTCAAGGGAAATCTTCATACCATTGATTAAGGCTTTGTACTCAGCAATGTTGTTTGTAAAAGGAAACATCTTATATAATTTTGGTAAAGAGTACCTTTGAGGTGTAATGAACAGTATCCCAACACCTGACCCCTATTGGGTAAATGAAGCATCAAAAAACATAATCCAGGATCAATGTGTGAGAAGTAATATGGACTCATCTAGGAATTCAATGTGCAATGGTTGATGATCTACTAGAGGTGCTTCTCAGTGAATTTGATATTGAGTATGTAGAAAGGAAGGCCATTAAGGGACAAGAAATTGTAGATCAATTGAGCAAATATTTCAGAGGATCAATTTTAGCAACTAGGCATGTAGTATGAGCCAACATGTAGTGTCATGGTTTTTGTGAAGCAAATACCACTGCAAGGCAAGCCTTCTCTATAACAATATAGTTCGTTTCATATGAGACCAAAGTTCTACTAATGTAGTAGATATCCCTTTCTTTATTGTTCTAATTTTCTTGAGCTAATAGGATACCCAGTGATGTATTTGCAGCAGAGATGTAAAGTTTAAGTGACTTCCCATGAATAGGAGGCATCAATATTGGCGGGTTTGCAAGATACTGTTTAATTTGTTGGAACCCCTCATCACATTCCTTGTTCCATTGGTAAGTCATTCCTTTGTGTAAAGTCTTGGTGAATGGGTGTGACTTGTCCACCAGTTGTGAGGTGAAGCTCCAGATAGACTGTAGTTGGCCTTGAAGTCCTCTCATTTGTCTGATATTCTTTGGTGGTGGCATTTCCATGATAGCTTGTACTTTTGCAAGATCCACTTCGATGCCTTTTGCAAAGATGATATAACCAAGCAATTTTCCAGATGTTACGCCAAATGCACATTTCTTAAGATTGAGCCTCAAACTAAACTATTCCATGCGATCTAGTATAGGACCTAGATCTACAAGATGTTTCTCTTGTTGCATGCTCTTAGCTAGAGTGTCATCAACATATTCTCCATTGTTTTATGCATCATGTCATGAAATATAGTAGTGACAACTCTCTGATATGTAGCACCAACATTTTTGAGTCCAAATGGCACGACATTCCAACAAAAAGTGCCCCATGCACATGTGAAAGTAGTTTTCTCTTGGTCCTCTGGCGCGATCTTTATCTGGTTGTAGCTAGAGAAACCATCCATTAGTGAGTACATTTCATACCCTGCTGTCATATCTACAATCATATCAATACTAGGCAATGAAAATTCATTCTTAGGAAATGTTAGATTCAAGTCTCTGAAGTCTATGTCGACTCAGATAGATTTATCATGTTTTGATACTGGAACAATGTTAGAGATCCATTCTGCATAGTCAATTACTCTGATAAATACTGCCTTAAGAAGTTTCTCCAATTCAACTTTGACAAGTAGAGCCACATGTGGATGCATTTTTTGAAGCTTTTGCTTAATGGGCTTGGCACCTGGTACAATGGACAAATGGTGCATGGTTAGATTAGGGTCTAATCCTGGCATGTATGAATATTTCCATGCAAAATTTATCTTTTTTCTCTGGAAGAATGTAGTGAATTCCTCTCTTTCTGCCTCAAATAGTGATTGTGCCAAGTGAATGATCTGAGGTTTAGCTTCTGTACCCAAGTTGATTGGTTGAGTTGGCTCAATAAGCATAGATGATCATTCATGGAAATGACTCGGAAGTGCATCAAGTACCTAATCCTCAGGTGCCTTAGAGAGGTTTTCACCCTTGGATACGTCCTTTATTTTGACTTTTAAAGGCTCTAATACTACCACAATGTGGTTTTCACCATCAGAGCACCTATTTTTTCTTCTTTTGATTTTGTGACTAAGATACTTGATATCAGCCTCAGTCATGTTGACACTTTCTTCACTAGTGGAGGACAATACAGGTTTGACAGTGTGGAGGTAACAGGCAAGAGCGTAATCATTTTGGAACATAAGGATTTCATTAGATGGTGAGGTAGAGTTCTAGTCTATAAGCTCAGGATGGTGGAGTGAAAGAGAAGTGACAGGTTCAAGTGCATTCATGGTATAATCATTGAAAGCATGGACAAGCAAGTTGAGACCTAAAGTGATCTCATCCAAAGGTATAGTTGAATTCCTTTGATTCCTAGCAATTGTAGTAGATGACACATTAACAACTATGGAGTCAGAATCCTTTGACCTTACACTAGACCCTTCACCTACTTTGAGAAGGTTTTCATGCGTGTGAACTATATCTATATCCCTGTCAGAGGTGGCATATGATAAATCACTGAACTCATACTCATGAGAGTCTGTTTCATCATTCGATGACATATCAAGAACATGAGTGAAATCAACCCTTTATCCACAGTTTGGATGAGTTCTACCTAGAACCTCTGCTATGGTCAAATGAGAACCTTTTGACCTAGGTAACTCATTAGCATTTGTAGCATCATCTACTTCTTGTGTAGTGAGAAGTGGCTGGGATTCTTGTTCAAACTATTCTTGAAAGTGTGGTGGTATGTATAAATCACCCTGCTAACCTGGATTTACAGTTTTTATTTCTTTCCACTCTGCATAGGTTAATGAATCAAGTGAAGTAGTGTCATCAGAATCGCTATCAGTTTCTACTGTATTGACATGTGGTACAAAGTCATCTAGCTCAGCAAAGAATGCTTCCAGGTCTAGAGGAATAGGACAAGGAAAACTATCCTCCTCAGAACTATCTTCAGATTCTTCAGTTTTAGATGTTTCTTCAGGTATTGGTTGTTTATCTGCTCGAGGTACAAACTTGTTTATCCCTAGTTGAAATGTGAGTTTCCTGAAACCTATACCTGTAGAGTCACATGTTCTGTGACCAATAGCTTCAAGTGGTGTGATCAATCCCTTATGATTCGCACCTATAGGACCATTTCCTTTGTAGCCAAAACATTGCATAATAGATAGACCTTTGCCATACTGCATAGGTTTTATGTCACAAGGTGTAGTGTTTTGTTTAGAGGTGTCTTCTCCTTTATAGATCCAAGCTTTGATAGCTCTGTTTTCAGCTTCGTCTTCTAATGGTACTGTGGCTTGTACAAAGGTACCACCATACTTTGCTGGAGGAGGAACCGTAGAAGGTTTAGTGCTCTTAGAAGGTCTCCCAAAAGAACGTGCAGACAACGACAGAGATGTAATAGATAGCACAGGTTCAATCTGATATCCTCCCATATTAGTTTCTTTGAGTGTCAAAATCTTTTCCATTTCTTTTAATTTAGTCTCAAGGAGCTCAATAGATTCTCTGTTGGTAGGCACAAATATGTCTGTAGATTTTGTGAGGGCATTGCAATCATAGCGTGTATTAGCGGGTATAGTCACTTCAGATCCTTGGAATGGGAACTTAATGCACTAATGGTATGTTGAAGGGACAACCTACATTTCATGGATCCATGTCTTGCCTAACAGAATATTGTATGCCAAAGGAATGTCAAGTACTTGATAGGTAACATCTCATTCAACAGGGCCAACTTTGATTGGCAACACAACTAGCCCCTTAGATTTATGTTATTCTTCATCATAGGCCTTAATAGTAATCTTTTTGTGGGCATCAATGTAGTATTTGTTGTAGCCTAACTCAGTAAGGAAGATAGCAGAGCAAATATTGAGGCCAACGCCATTATCTATGAGAACATGACAAACACACTTTGGACCAATCATGACTTCAATGTGCAGAGGGTTATTATGCGGCTGACTCAAAGAATGGTCATCTTCCTCAGAGAAAGACAAGTAATGGGAGGAGGTCAAGTGACCTACCATGGATTTAAACTAGTCGAGATCAAGATCTTTTGGGGCATTTACCTCAGTGAGGGCTTTGTCCAGGATTTCCATGTGAGCAGGGGAGATTTTTAGCAGCTCAAAAATAGTGATATGGGCATTAGTACATTGCAATTGATTGAGAATTTTGTAATTGGTAGCATTAGATGAGGAACCTAGTTTTGGATTCTTATTGGCAGAGCCAACATTAGCTTTGTCTGCAGGTTGTGCTGATGTAGACATAGAAGGCTCAGGGCCTTTGAGGATGTTCTTAGTGTGAGATCGAGTAACAACATTAGCACTGACCTGAGGCTGTTCTTGTTTGGAAGACTAAGGTGTAGACCCTCACAAGATGAAAGGTGTTTTGGGCTTGGGAGTATCTTCCCTTCCCTTGAGAATGATGACATTACAGTATTCAGTATCAATAGGTTCAACCATATTAATGACATTGTCGTTATTGGTGTATGTAGAGTTGACCTTGGCATCAATATTTTTGCCTTTAGATGATTAACCTTTTCCATGAGGAGGAAACGGGTCTTTGAAAGCTTGGTGATTAGAGTTCTTGTTGTGACCTCCCACAGCAATAACCTCACTATCGATGAGATGTTGTATTTTATGCTGCAATTTAAGACAAGTAGCGGTTTTATGACCTTTGTTTTGGTGAAAATCACAATAAGTGGATTCATTCCACCAAGAGGGTCTTGGTTGCGGATCATAAGGTCATGAATTATCTAGTGGAGTGAGTAAATGGTTGTCCAAGAGAGTCTTGTAAACCGTATCAAGAGGTTCTCCTAAAGGAGTGAACTCACTCTTGGGTCTAGGAGCCCAAGGTTAAGATCCAGAAAATTGTGAAGTACTCAGTTTGGAATCTGCCATAGCCTGTTCAGTGGCTTTAGCTGCTTGCATCATGGTAGTGAGATCAAAGGAAGCCTTGGAAGGCTTGGGAGTCACATTGTCTACAGCTCCATCATTCACAACATTTTGGTTCTTGTTGGGAAATTTGGGTTTATCTTTGCTTGAGGAGGAAGACCCTTGTTTATTTTCCTTGTGCAAGGTTAATTCTCCTTTCTTGATCATAAATGTCTTGATTCTCACAACTTTCTTAATCATGTCATCAAAGGTTAGAGGACCTTGTAGCTGTACTTGATACCCAAAGTTGGGGATAATATTGTCGAGAAAGATGTCCAACTTTTTGGATTCGGGTATCTTGCAAGAATATCATGTATAAAGTTGTCTCCATCTTTGGAGAAATTCCAAGTAGTATTCCCCATGATTTTGTTTCAATTTGAAAAGATCTTAGATATGAACCGGATGTTGGATGTTGTGAGAATAGTGTTGTAGAAATAAATTGGCAATTTTGTCAAAAATTTTGATGCCAGTTGGTAGTCTAGAGAACCACTCCATAGCTGACCCTCCCAAACTACATGGGAAAAGATGCATGAGGTAGGTTGGATCATGTATGAAATCCATAGAGAGAGCACCAAAATCTCTCAAATGATCTTGGGGATCAGATGTGCCCAAGTATTTATTGTATTTGGGAAGTTCAACTCCTTTGGGAAAATGAGGCATGCATAGACTCTTGTCAAATGGGAAAGGACAGATACTTTCTAGCGTGAATTGTGTAGTAAGTTTTTCTTTCTCCTTCAAGAGTCGAGAGAGTTGTTCTTGCATACTTTGGACTTGCTTGTGTAACCTAGAGTTTTCAGTTTCTTCCTCTTTAGTGACAAGCGTCTCTACATTGTAGTCAGAGGGAAACTTAGCCCTTGATTGGCTAGTTTGAGAAGGTATTTCTCTTTTTCCTCAGCTAGGAGAATTTCCATCATCCTGCAGAAATCTTTATTGGCACGATAATTCGCGATATCTACTTGCATGATTTTTGTTTCCTCATTATTGGAGGGGTCTTGAAAAAGGAATTTACCCCTAGTTTTAGAGAGGTCATCTATGCTATGTTCACCTAATTGGTCATGGTCTGCCATCTTACTAGAATGCAAGGGTTCAATGTGTAAAGATTCAGTATGAAAATTTTGAGTGTTCTCGGAATTTGGGTCCTCTTGGAACAAAGGGTTTCAAACCTGACTAAAATCCACTGGAAATGATCGTTTAATGTAAGTTTGAAGTACGAGAGAGGGAGATCGATAGGATTCCTCACTAGATGTAGCCGGAAATGGTGTGGAAAGCACATATTCATCTTGATTGATTGAAAGGTATTTTTTGCCTCTACGAGTTGTAACAGTCATATACAAAGATTGAACAAGGGATGTGAACTAGGACCAAACTTGAAACTATCTCAAAGTAAATGCACAGAAAGTGCCAAAAGGTGAAGTATCCTTGGTCAAAATCATCGAAGATGAGGCTAGACTGGCCAAGAGATGACTATTGCGATGCAAGGTATGATGACACAGATGAATGAGACCAAAAGATATGAGACGAGGCTAGTTTAAGCAAGAATCATGTAATTCTCAACCCAAGAAACCAAGTTTTAGACTGTGTGAAGATAGAGGGCAGATAAACAAACCCAGATCAGAGACCAGATTTGACAAAAGTACGCTTGACAGATGGGAATTAGTTAACTGTTTTGAAAAAAAGCTTCAGACTCATGCGAAGAAGTGCATTCTCGTGCGAAGATTCTCATAGATGCACGCAAAAATATGCAGTCCCACATGAATTTTGATGACAGACTGGTGAAAAAAATGATAATGATGCAAAGATGGTAGAATATCACGTGAAAATATGCAATTTTGACAAATGAAAGTCTACAGAATTAGACAGTTAAGACCAGATTACGTTTCCCAAGATAAAATCATGTTGTTTTCTAATAGATAGTTTGAGTTACAGATCATTTTGGACATGTACGAGTTTGACAGTTTGTGTGTGTTGACCATCGTTTTGGTTGTTCAAATGATACACCCATGTAAAACACATTAAATAGAATGTTTGTAGTACCAAAATAGAAACATCACAATCCTAGGATAGCCAACACAGTATTTTTTGAATCCCCACTTGAACCAAAGTTCAGCTACGCCTACTCTTAGTAGAAAACTTAGAAGCTTGGAGGCACGGGCTCCTCCTTACATGTGCACTCACTTCTCAGGCACACCAAGCTTCGAACCCCAAAGGAATTGCTTCCCAAAGGGCTGTTGTCTCTACTAAGAGCCGTAAGAGTGTGGGGCATCTTAGCCAGTCTCTAACCTTCCGCACCAAAAGATATAGGGTTTTTGGAAACTAGAACAACAATTTGTAGTAAGGACGTCCATTCAGGTGGTTGTGATCATGTCATTTTCCCAATTAAGGGGGCTCTCCCAATCCTTTCAAAGAAAGGATTTCACCTTAACGATGTCGGGGCTTTAATGCACCACTAGGGTACTGGAGGAGATTTTGGTTTCCATAACAAATTTATACTTTTCTATTGTGACATTTATCACAATAGTATTTTTTGTATACCGGTTCGGAAGGGCTTGGATTTATCCTATTAACGATTGAGCATCCACTCTCACTAGCTCTGCTAAAGCTCTTGGGAGGTAGCCACTCTAGAAGAATCACATGAATTTATCTTACACCCAAGATCCATAAAGGTGAGGGGAGAGGATACGTTCATGCAGTTCTTGGAATTACAATCTAGAAAACACTTCAATCACAAAAGACAATGATTCATTTTAAGCACCAACCGAAGTGTGTTCTAACTACTAAAAATAGACATGAGAATTTGTGAAAACATGCAAGGTCTTCAAAAAACTTCCTGCAATAAACACATTAGTAGTTTGTAAGGACTTTCTTCATTTCGGCATCCTACAATAAATACGTTAGAAGTTTATGATTGCTTTCTTTATCTCAGCGTCCTGCAAACCACTGTTAAGTTGTTCCTAAAGATAAAATCAGAGAAACACAGATGTCAGAAAATAGCAGATGGTTAAAAAATGAGACAAGAAATAACAAATAAAAGCTCTGGTGTGGAATTTTGCGTGATGATTCAGCACAATTCACATGAAGAAATGCAGAAGGCCCTGTGAAGAACTAGAAAGTTTGTGTGAGACGCTCCAAAAGTTCACGCGACATTAAAACAGAGAAGTCTGGAAGTATGGACAAAATGCAGAAAAATGAAAAAGAAGTGTAATGAAATGAGGCCAGAATAGATTATCTTGGCCCCATAGTGGGCGCCAGAAATATATGTGGTAAATTTGGCCTTGTTAATCAACCATACACTTCAACATAGTCCTTATACATCAGATACACAAGAATGAATAAGAGATTATTCATCTTGCCTGTCTGTATGATTCGACCTGTTGCCTTCTATCCAGACGAGGTTTTAAAATAGCTCTCAGAATGAGAGTCTCACAACCATAGACCAATCTAGAATGAAGGATTTATGCTTCCATGAGTGTAATGCAATGATTAATCTAGAAATGAAATGTACAAGATTAATCTAAATGATCCATTTAAACTAGAAATGAGATTAAAACTATGCCATGATTTCAATGAGATTATTCTAGAAATTGAAATTAATCTGTTGCAAAATGAGATTATTCTATATGAGATTATG
>MU224050.1:298027-316827 GCA_018584345.1 Thuja plicata | reverse complement strand
TATTGCAATGAGCATGGAATTAAAAGATAGGTTTCTCCACCGAGAACACCATAGAAAAATGGAATTGCTAAGACAAGAAACAGATCAATTGTTGACTATGCAAGAACATTGATGATTGAGAAAAGCATCACTCAAACGTTCTAGAGGGAAGCTATCAGTACTGTTGTCTACTTATTAAACATAGTAAAATTGAAGAAAGACACAAAGAAGACACCCTATGAGCTATGGTATGGTCACACACCCAATGTAAGTTACTTCAGAATCTTTGGCAGTCAATGTTATATGTTGAAAGATGATATAAATGGAAAGCTTGACTCCAAAAGTGAAGAAGGTATCTTTCTAGGGTATTCAACCAAGAGTAAGGCTTATACATTTCTTAACAAGTCATCTAACAAAATCATTGAAAGTGCAAATGTGAAAATAGATGAATTTGCAGAAAAGAATGATAAGGAAAGTAGAAGAGAACCAAAAGACTACAACAAGTTTGTTTATATTGAAGAACCTGATAGTCTACCTGAGCAACAGTGTAACACTCCCGAGCAACAGAACATTGCAACCGAGAATTAGGCTGCAATTACCAAAAATTAGGATAATACTCAAGATGATGTGCCAAGCGATGGAGATCAGAACGAAGGTCAAGATGATGATCAGAATGATGAAAACATAGCTGAACCAAAACTTTCCAAGTATGTCAGAAGACATCATCCAGAAATTCAGATCATAGGAGACAGGAAGGATGGAATGAGAACAAGAAGTAAGTCACTATACACTAGATGTCTACTTTGAGATTTTGAGCCTAAATCTGTTAACACTGCACTTGAAAATGAAGAATGGGTAAGTGCTATGAATGAAGAAATAGAATAGATAGAGAAGAAAAATACATGGACACTAGTACCGAGACCAGATGACAAGAATGTCATCGATACCAAATGGATATTCAGAAACAAGCTGAATGAGAATGGAGAAGTCACAAGAAAGAAAGAAAGGTTAGTATGCAAGGGGTATGCACAAGAAGAAGGTATTGATTATGGTGAAACCTTGGCACCCATTTCTATACTAGAAAGAGTTAGAATCTTACTTGATTATGCAGCATTCAAAGGATTCAAGGTATACCAGATGGATGTCAAATCTGCATTCCTAAATGGAATACTTGAAGAAGAGGTATACATTGAACAACCAAAAGGGTTTGTTGATCTAGACAAGAGAAACATGGTATGTAGACTACATAAAGCCTTGTATGGATTGAAACAAGCACTGAGAGCCTGATATGAAAGACTTCACTCCTATCTCATTAGCATTGATTTTGTAAGAACAAGTTAAAATAGCAATCTGTACTTAAAAGAAGTTACCGATGGTAATATTCTGATTGCTGAAATATTTGTTGATGATATCATTTTTGGGGGAAATGAAATATTATGAAAATCCTTTGCTAATGAAATGAGAAAAGAATTTGAAATGTCTATTTTTGGGGAGATCAAATTCTTTCTTGGTCTACAGATTCTTCAACAAGATGCAGGCATATATATCACTCAGTCCAAATACATCAAGGAAGTGTTGAAGATATTCAAGATGGAAGATTCCAAACTAGTTGGAACACCTATGGCTACCGGTTGTAAGCTGACAAAAGAAGACAAATCAATTGAGGTAAGTCATACCTTGTATAGATCGATGATTGGCAAACTAATGTATGTTGTTCATACCAGACCAGATATTGCACATGCAGTTGGAATAGTTGCAAGATTCTCTGCTAATCCCAAAGAATCACATATGACTGCTATCAAGAGAATTCTGAGATATCTGAAGAACACCGAGGATTATGGCTTATGGTATAAAAGAGAAGGAAAATTTGAGCTACAAGTCTATACATATGCTAATTGGAGTGGAAACATTGATGACCAAAAGAGCACAACTAGAGGAGCATTCTTCATGGGTGACAAACTTGTCACATGGATCAACAAGAAGCAAGGATACATCTCTCACTCTACTGCAGAAGCATAGTATGTGGATTCTTCTGCAAATTGTTCCAATATTGCATGGATCAAATAGTTGCTGGAAGGTATGAATATGAAGATCCTTGAACCAATGATTATCTATTGTGATAATACCAGTGCAATTAACATTTCTAGGAATCCAATCATGCATGCTAAGACTAAGTATATTGCTATCAAGTATCACCATCTGAGAGAACAAGTGGAAGAAAAGGAAGTGATACTAGAATATGTTCAATCAAAGGAACAATTAGCTGATATATTCACCAAGCCATTACCGAAAGATACATTTGAGTACTTGAGACAAAGACTAGGGGTACAACCCTTGTCTATCGGTCAGTAAGCTGACTAGGAAGCTGCATCAACCTACACAGAATCAGAAGATCATTTATGTTGATGCAAGCACTAAGATGAACAACAAAAAATACATCTGTACACAACAAGGTACAAATCTGTACCGAACACTAGAGACAATGTATTGCTGATGGATAGAGAAATTCAAGGAATATATTATATAAAGGGATGGAAGATGATATAGAAGAATTATTTGGCATTGTTTTCAAAGGGACATATTATATCTTTATCCATAAGGAGAGATTACATATGAAATATCCATCTAAGGGAGAGAAGTAACAAAGGGAGAGAATACATACAAAGGGAGAGATTGCTGTCAAAAGAAAAATAGATTATCAAGAAGAGGAACAGTCAAGGCAAAGAACATATCAAAATAGAAACATAAGCTACTACATCTATCCAGTAAAGGGATTAAAGATTGAAAAAAATCACTCTGCAAGAAACAAATCTAAGCTATATGAGCTTACCGAGAACCAGACATTTGTAATAGTTACAATAGGAAAGGTTGATGAAACTGTTATATTTCATATTGTATTAGTAATAACATAGTGTGATAATGTAGTGTGTTGTCATCAACTCCAAAGGGAGAGATTGATGACATGTAACTGATTGAATGTTTGAAGATGTTAAGTTGATCACCAAAATGCTGAAAAGATAATTTAAGACATTAAATCAGTTAATGGATTGTATTTTCATTGATGTCAACTTGATATAATCTAATTGGTTATATTCAAAGTGTCAAAGACTTTAGAGAATCAGAAAAAGAAAGATTATGCTTTCAGTAATGCATAAAAGACAAGCATTCACTAAGTGACTACAAACACCGACAACTAGTGGAACCCCATGGACAGAGATCACTAAAATTTAAGTCACAGTGATACCCGAGCAAAGAAACCGATGAGCATTACTGAAGAGCAGAGTCACAAGCATTACCGGTGGCCAGAATTATAGTGTTAACCGACAAGAAAACCTTTGTAGTAAAGCCCAAAGGACAGACAACCTCAAAGGACAGACAACCCCGACGGAGAAGCCCAAGGAGAACTAAAGTGTTGACCGAAGCTATCAAAGAGTTAAAATACCTAAGTTAAATGGAGTTCAGAAGTGAAAAAATATCTAGCTAGCAGAGCAAATTATAGACTTAACTGGTATTTATTATTGTTTTCATCGACAAGATAAAGCTAGAGATAAGTAAAGGATTTAAAGTTGTTTTTTTCCAATTGGAAAGAAGATTTCTATGAGATAAAACAAGAGTTATTCTTTAAATCAAGATTGGCAAGAATTGTGGATCACGCCAAGATCAAAAAAATCAAGAATGTAGAAATGGTGATATCATGTCTATAAAGAGACAACTTAATTCATTATGAATTAAGGGGTGTGAATGAAAAAGAGGATGCTAAAGAGAAACTGATGAAGAACAACTTCATATCATCCTGATCAATCAAGCTGAGGAAATAGCTAAAGATTTTTGTGGACACTGAGAAACAGAGCATAGCATCATTGAGTAGAACAAAAATGGAGCAAAGGTATTGAAAAGATACATTGATCAGAAAGGTAAAATGAGCTTACAATAGATCTGAAAATCAACAAGTATAAGTTGTATGTATGAACAAATCATTTACTATTTCAGTTTAACCATTGATTCAGAAAGTCTGTTAACCGAGCAAGATTTAAAGATCCCGTCTATATTGAGATACATCCCAAGGAGTATCAAAAAGTTTGATCATGAAGATAGCATGAGATGACAGATACCATTTGACAAACCAAGGTTTGGTCATAGAAGGTAGCATAGAGATGCCCGATATCAAGTGACAAACTAATCTTTTAAATCCTCTAACAAGGTCACACCTAACAGTGTATTTGTAACCTTTAATAGGGTTGGCTCTTCATCGAGCTAACTTCAGAAGAGTGAAAATTTTGGGTTACCAGTTCCATGTGTTTTTTCCCTTAACATGGTTTCCATGTTAAAAATCCATGTGTCAATGTGTTTATGAGTCATTACTTTAGTGTTTTGCATTACACATAGCTAATCTGGATTGATCGGTATACTCTAAGTAATTTACTATTTTTCAGTAAATTGAAAGACTGGTATTCAGTAAACATTAAGAATAAGGTTTAACAGAGCACTCTGAGTAGTAGTTATTTGATAAGTATATTTGAAGGCATACATCTTGTAGGGTTGAAATTAACTAGAGGCTTAACATTGTGGTACTAAGTTTTTGGGTTGATTAATTGGAATATTTTTTAGGCCACTGATTCACCCCCCCCCTCTTAGTTATTTCTAACAACATATGTATAGAGTTCTATTCTCTATATGCATTCTGAAGTTTTCATTGACTCTATGCCTTAATTTATTAGTGAGCTCCTATGTAAGAGTGATGAGCAAAACACACACACACACACACACACACATGCAAACATATGTATACATATTTATGTATGCATACATATCTATGCATACATACATACATACATATCTACGTACACTATCATACATATGTATAGAGTTCTATTCACTATATGTATTGTGAAGTTTTAATTGACTCTATGCCTTTATCTTAAAACATGGAGTATATGAATTTCTCTTTAAACATTGACTCTATGCATTTCTGTTTAAACAAATACTCTATGCATTTATATTGAACAAATATAATTTGAAGGCATTTAAGTAACGCATAGAGAGAGAACATGAAATAGCCTGATTGATGAAAACACGATATAACTTACTGAAAATACTATAATATGAGAAAATGAATTATGAATGTAGTTATAATAATGTAGAATGTGAACACCTTAGTAACTAAAAATAGTAAACTTTGATTGCACTTAAGTAACTGGAAACATGAATACACTGAACTAGCATAAGTAACACATACAATGAATCCTAGCTTGATTTTGTAAAGCATGACATAAGTAACTAAAACTAGTGTAATGTGAGAACATGACAATTGAATGCCTCTAAGTAATGCATAATGCGAGAAGATAAGATAACTATATCATAGAGCATTGAAAGACACCCTACAATTAAGGGTGTTGTAAAAAACATAGAAAATAGAAAGGACTACAAGGCACCACTTCCTTATCTTCAATTGTATTCATGTTAACTTAGCTTGTGTTTATTCTTGTTAATTACTATAACCAAAGGATCTACATTAGGCAAACAATAATGTATAATCTTGTTTGTAGGGCACTTTCGATGCCTTCTTTGTAAATGACCAATGAAAAATGAAATATATAAGAATTTGTTTTTCTACTGTATAAGTAATTGAAGACAACAACATTTCATGATTAAACATGCACTTTAAACAATATTTGAATATGATTAAACAAGAAGAATTAACAATGTTGATCATTAAAGATCCCACTAAACACATTTGAAAATGATTAAACTAGCACATTCAATAATGTTAATCCTTAAATATCCCACTAAACATGGCCCATCTATACATCTTCTATCTTCTATATGTCAGTTGTGCATTGTACTCCAAAGTGGTGTGGATGATTCCAATAATATAGCAGCAATCCAATTGCTTTAGAATTTTTTTCTAAATCTCCATGAAAGTACACTGGCACTCTCGACCCATGTCTCTCAAATAATTTGTTGAATCTATCCTCCTAATTATTTACTATATCCTGCATAAATGTTTTCAATATGATTCTCATCTCTTTGTTTTCCTTCAGCATTGATTTGGCGACAATTCCTACCACATATGCCTCACCATTATACAGGTCGTATGACTTGATGGCCTCCTCCAAAGTATTCCCCAGAAGGAATCATTCGTCAACATAAGAATTTGCAATTCATATTAGGTCACTACTGGACTGCAACAAGTCCATGCATTGTGACAAAACAATAGATACAAGCTGCAATGGATATATGCATCACCTATCCACATAAAAAAAGGATCTTTCCCGATGACCTCAACAATAGCATCTTGAACATTCAAGTAATGTGTGTTTTTAAACCAATCCATGGCATATTCCTCAGTTATAACAAATTCTATAGGTTGTTCCCCTTGCCCAATAGAGATTCTGACACGGTAGTTTATGGACTTCAAATCCATTGATCCGGAGAATTTACCCTATAGATATGATTGTTAATTAGTGAACAACATTTACCCTATAGATATGAGAGGTCAACCTTTGATTATAATTTGCATACTTCATAATGTTAACCTTTAATAAACGAACAAGAAAATATAATCAAACTATTTTTACCGTATAAACAATTGAGTAGAACAACATTGAAATGATTAAATTAGCAGTTTTAATCAAATTGGAATATGATTTAACTAGTAGATTTAATAATGTTAACCCTTAAAGATCCCACTAAACATAGGAATATGATTATTTTAGGAGGAATACTCAAAGTAGTACGGAATAATGACAAAAAAAAAATCTTGGTAGAATTAAGTACAACTTTGAGTAATCCTCCAAAGATACCGAAACCCATGAATGACATGTTTACTTGCAATTTTAAATATCAATTGGATGCACCATGTGGAAGTGGTAGACAAAAACCCTCGTCACATGCAGACAAAGAATGGTTGCAGGAACAGAAAAAGACATGAAATGAGTGCAACAACATTTCATGATTCAAGTAGCAGATTACAGAGAAATGCGTAGAGTCAAAGAGTAAAGAGAAATAAATAAAGTCAATTGTAAACTTTATAATGTAGAGACATTTCATGATTTAAATAGAGATAAATGGTTGAAACAAATAGGAAACCATACAAGAAAATGAATACAATAAAATTTCATGATTAAACTAGAAGATGAGTACAATAAGTTAATTTCATGAATAAATTAGTAGATTTAGTCATATTATCGAAAATGTACCCTATTTCTTTGACATTCCATGTAATAATGTCACTGTATTAATATAAGACAAATGCATACAACCAATGACAACTAAAAAATACATACAAACATTGTAATCTTAGAACGAGTAGAATTAGTGTGACAAATAGTTCAATGACAACTTAAGAAATCATTCAATCATTGTAGGCTTAGCAAACGAGTACAAGCAGTGTGACAAACAATTCAATATCAACTTATTAATGTATACAACCAATGTAAGCTTAGCAAATGAGTAGAATCAGTGTGACAAACAATTCAATGACAAATTTTGAATGTACACAATCAATGTAAGCTTAGCAAATGAGATGAAGTTTTGAGAAAATGATGGAAAGAAGGTGAAATAAACAATACAAAAATAACAAGAATTTGAAAAACCAAATGAATACAGTAACATTTCATGATTAAACTAACAGATTGAATCATATTGTCGACAATGTACTATATTTATTTGACATTCAATGTAATAATGTTGATTAAACACAGAAACGGCTAAAACAAACAAGAAATTGTAAAAGCAAAATAATACAATAACTTTTCATGATTAAACTAGTAGCTCTAACATCATATTGACAATGTACCCTATTTATTTGACATTTCATGCAATAATCTCACATAGTTAAACTAGTAGCTCTAATAATAGATTACAG
This sequence comes from Thuja plicata, assembly GCA_018584345.1. Taxonomy (NCBI): domain Eukaryota; kingdom Viridiplantae; phylum Streptophyta; class Pinopsida; order Cupressales; family Cupressaceae; genus Thuja; species Thuja plicata. Next base: position 308,981 of record MU224050.1, on the reverse strand, counting down.
TAACATTTCATGACTAAACTAACACATTTAATCATATTGTCAAGCATGAACTATATTTATTTGACATTCAATGTAATAATTTGATAGTGCATGATAAGAACAAATGGACAGACAGAAACCCTCAATTAAATATAGAGAAAGGGTTGAAACAAAAATGAAACCGTAAAAATAAATGAAACCCTAATTCTTTGACATTCTTTGGCATTGTACCCTAATTCTTTGACATTCCATGCAATAATTAAATAGTATGATGAAAACATTATAGACCGAGCGAAACCCTATGCTAAAAATGCAGAAACGGTTGAAACACACAAGAAACTGTATAAGCAATAGAATACAATAAATTTTAATGATTAAACTAATAACTTTTATCAAATTTTTGACACTAGAAAAAGAATACAATATCTTTTCATGATTAAACAAGCAGCTCTAATCATAATATCGATAGTGCACCCTATTTCTTTGACATTTCATCTAATAATTTCAGAGGATCGTATGAAAATTGAATGAACTGACTGAAACCACTTTCTACATCAATAATCCATAAAAGTTATTGAGTGCAATAATATTTTATGATTAAAATAGTAGATTAAACCACAAACACAAATCATTACAATGATAAACCATGTGAAAATAAGAAACCGTAAAAGCAAAAGAATACAATATATTTTCATGATTAAACTAGCAGTTGTAATCATAATATTGACAATACACCCCATTTCCATGACATTTCATTCAATAATTTATGAGGATCATATGAAAATTGTATGAACCGACTGAAACCCCTTTCTACATCAATAATTCATAAAATTAATTGACTGCAAAAACATTTTATGATTAAAGTAGCAGTTTAAACCGCAAACGCAAATCATTACAATGATAAACCCTATGAAATCATTGGTACTTGTGAGGCGGTAAAGGAATCTCTCGCCTATGAAACCCTTGTCGCATGTAGAGAAACCCTAGTCACATGCAGAGAAATGACTTCGGCAGCAAGCCTTTGCAGGAGATGAAGTTTTGAGAAAATGATGGAAAGAAGGTGAAATAAATGTGATTTTAGGGCTAGCTGTGGATAGGTAAGGATTTGAGTATGGGTGGTTACGTGGCAGATGACGAGAAAGTAACATGTAACTACAATTAGTTACTGGGTCTGCAATTATTTTGTAGGGTCCTCCGTGGGATATTATTAAATGGGCCCTTGATTAACGCAAGGGCCCAAGTGGTTATATTAAAATGTAACATTAAAAGAGAATGTTTTTGATATTAAAGTAGTCAAAGCAAGGGGTTGACCCATTACAAAGAAGAAAAACTAGCACAAAGCTTGCATCCACTTACAAAACATAAACAGACACAACCCTGTATTAACCAATGCCTTTTTTAACATAAAAACACAACTAACCTAGCCATACCACCCCAAAATATAGGAATTTAAAATCCCACCCTTAACAACATAGTCAACAATCAACCAGTGGTAATCAAACAACATAATCCTACCAAAAATAGTTATAGAAACCCAATCTTACCAAAAGACTGTATAAACCATCTACTACTAGTAGAAATAGTATTGAAATAACCATCACATGAGCATAAATTTTTAACTAGGCCCTTAGGGGCCAAGCACCAAGAAAGGTTTTTTAAAAACATCAACAACAAACAAAGCAAAATCATTTAGGGTTATTCCCCCTGAACTTATCAGCAACTTGAACCAATCCTCCACCAAGAACTGAAATAACTTCCCCTCATCCTTCACTATTGTCGAATTCTTTTGGTTCACCTGGTTTAGAAAATGCAAAGTCGTGGCCGCCGAGTGCATGACCTTCATAGCAAAGTCTGCCAGCATTGTGAAGCTCAAATTAAGGTCATTGACCTTTCCTTTCAACATTTGCATGTCCTCCTTCATCTTTTGAGTTCCACATTTTGGTCATCCTTTCTGATTTTCGAGGCACCATCCATGACCTCCTCTTTCCCCTTAGTGCAACCCTCATTAACATCCAGTTTCTTCTCCTTCCCACTAAAGCCAAGCGGTGAAGTAGCTGTAAGAGGAGAGCCCTTCTTGTCCACCCCGGAGTCCTTTATCACCGATAAATCCAAAGAATTTAGTTTGAAATTGTTTGACACATGGGTCGAATCCATTCTCCTTTCTCCTCTTGCCATATTCAAGGTACTTTTTCCCTTCCCCATGTCTGAGTTGTCCTTCTCCCTAGCCTTTTTCCTCTGATTCTTTTTTGTTTTTTTCTTCCTTCTTCACTTTTTTCATCCCTTCATCCTCTCTAGTCTCCAAATCCTCATCCTCCTCCATAATGTACCTCTTTCTAACTTCTTTTCGGTTTGAATGGGAGTTGGAGGCGATTCTGTGGGATCTTCTATGACTTTCTTTATCTTCTTCAGCAGAATCATCAATGTTAATTTATTCCTCCCTTTTGTTCACATCGGGACTAGGGTTTTTAATTATTTTTCCCATGGAGGTGGGGGTCTTTGAGGAAGAGGCCAGGGGGGAGGAATCACCTCATTTTACTTAGGGTTATTAGTAGAGTTAGGGATAGTTCCGTGTAAGGAGACAAATCTAGGAGGGCATAATGCCCAGTGGAAATTGTACAGTTGGAGGATTAACCCTTGATGTAAAATACAATAGTTTTTATGCACAACTTTCTTAGCACGAACATCCAACACAAACGCTTTCATAGAATGTGGCAGGAAGAAAGGGATAGAAATTTCTTCACTATTCCAAAAATGATTTAACAGAGGGAAGTGAAAATTGTAATAGTTCCCAAATCTACCCTCCAACGTCAAATACTTCATAATTAAAGAGAATGTTGCATAGTGAGTGGGCCCATATTTAAAACATCTTATAATTATATGTCTAGATGTTTAGTAATTGGGGCCTATTGTTATTTTTTGGATATATCATTGTTGGCTATTAGGGGTCTAGGGATCGGGTTCTAGGCAACACTTCGAAAATGTAATTTTTTGAATACTTGGTGTTCAACGATCTCTATAGATAAATTCGTGAATACTCACAATCCTAAACCTTATCTTTAAACTCTTAACTCACATATGGAGCTACACTGAACAAATTGTCGAAATCTGACTTACGGTTTAGGAGTTCTTGGTGCGCTAAGTTGGCGGCTACTCCAGACTTTCCCCTATTTATGTATAATAGGTAACTTGACAATTGAACATTTAGATTTATTTCTACTGTTTTATATTAAAAGAACTGCGCCTTCTTTCAACTCATTTTGAAATTTCCCCTTTCACATATCTAGACCCTACCTAGCACACTAAGATACAATTTCTAGTATTCTATAAAACAACAAAAAATATTGACATCTACCTGATTATCACCTCTGTCCCCCCTCTCCTAATGTGATGTTTTCTCAATACTTCCCATCACTATGTAAATAAGTTTGAGGTGATAGTTTGGATGTCAAATTTTTTCAATGTTGCAGGCTTGTTTATTTGATGACGGTACGCCAACACTTGCAGGATTTCTCTAGTTGATGCTGACTCCCCATGCTTTTACTTTGCAATAGCTAGAAAAACATGATAAAAAAAAGCAATGAAATGAATGCCATAAAAAAACTTCCAAACCTACCTAGGGGAGAGGACCCGGTAGTTGAGCACCCTAACTTCGCAGTTCTCAAAATCCTAAATGGAAATTTCAAATCACTCCCATTTTTTTACAGCAACTTAGTTGGAAAGTCCCCTGCTTATAACTAAGGTTTCAGGGCCACAACATCAAATACCATGTTTTTTGTCAATGTGTCCAAAACAGCCCAAAAAAAAAGTGAGACCAATCGTAGTGCATTAGGGACCCCCATACTTGTACAACTGATGTGGCATCACACTATTGGTTGCTTTTTAGGAAAAGGGACACATTTCATTCAATCATGGGTAGTCATCATTAGCAAAAGAAACTTTAAAGTCATAACTATTGGTACAATGTTGTTAAAAATATTGGATATTAAATCAGCAAGTGTAGGTATTTAATTAACAACTACTATCACAACTATTAGAACGCGCTCAATTATGACAAAGCAAGGCGGAGCAGTTTCGCTTGCACCCTGCGCCGAACACACTCAAATCAATTTTCTGTATAAACACATAGAAATAAAGAAAATGAATTCAAAGTCGACATGAATAAGATGGGAGAGCTGAGCTCTGATCATCAATAAATCAAACAACACATCACATTGATAATGATTGTTGGGCCACGGCATCAAAGAAGTTCAAATCAAATGTATCCACCCAAACTCACCACAAACGGCATAGACTATAATTTACACCCTTCCTCAAGTTATACATACAAAATAATCTTTCAGTACTTCGTATTAATTTACACCCAAATTTTAGTACTTTGATATGAATTTGTTTACAGCCCCATCTAGTGTGTAAAAGACAGAAGCAGAAGTGGCGGACAAATGACTCAGATTCAATTCCGTCTAGCAGATATTCTTTCTTTGTAGGTGTGATGAAACTCGAGCGGAAATCTGCTTTTGGAATTTTCAAATTTTCACTGAAAAATTTTGACATTGAAAAAAAGGAGGGATATTGTGCTTTCTATGCAAGATTATGAATGGCTTTTCTGTCCATTCATGGCAGCGTACGAATATCCACTTCTCAGTTATGTGCAGTAAGTTTTTTGGCAAGTCAATAATGGGAAATGAGAGATAAGACTGGAAGTTGGACATGTTCACATTGATATTTAGTATAATAGTCAGACAGAGATTTAACACAATGGTTGTTAGGTGATATGGTTTTCTCTATTCTATGAAAGCAATGTGAATTTGGTTTCCAAACAATAGATAATACTAATTGACAAATCTTCACAATTAAAACCAAAACTTAACATAAAATAGCATACAGTGACAAAACTTTCCAACATTTAGCATGAAGTTGTAGGGCTGTCATATACACAGCAAATTTTGGAGGCATTACCCAGGGTTGTCTTTCTCTGTCATATACAACATCAATATACCCACAGTTTATTCCAAACAATCTGATTCACATTACCTAATGAGCTACACAAACCATATCTTGTTATTTGACGGACTGCCATTGATTGCTGACAGAAAGGATTAAAGGGAAATCATAGAGGTCAACACAAAGAAGCTAAGAGGATGTGGTCACTAAAGCCAATTTAGGTTATGCTCTGCTTTTTGCCATGATGTTGTTGAGGTAGGATGTCTCAAACTTACTGGCCAAAACCCTCAAAAGATTCTGATCTCATTCCCGATAGTATAACTTATGTCGATGAAATCATGTCGGAGAGATGTCCCTTGGTGAGTAGAAGTGACTTTTATCTTGTCGTCGATAGAGTAACTCTTGCTGATGGAATCAATCGGTGAGACTTCTGTCGATGGGAAGATGTCGATGGAGTTACGTCGGAGAGACTTTTGTATGTTCTACCGATGACCGTTTTTCGAACGGGTCAGCATTCAAAAGTGTGTCTCATGCATAGTTAAAGGTTTTTGGATTTTGTATTTAAATGTCTAACGACTCGTAAGCAGGATGTATGGGGGATAATATAGATTTTTTGACGACGGTTGAACGAACTAGGTGGTTACACTATGAGCATTTAGTAGTTGGAGAAGACAAACAGTTGGGTAGACGATGAAACTAAACCAAACCGACCTTTGATAGAAATGTTTACATATTCTAGGTGAAATTGCTGAAAAATATAGAGTGAGAGGATATCAAGGAGGGGATGAACTAATGTTGTAGAGATACTCGATAAGTTAAAGTGCTTATCATACTCTATTCTGTTAAATGCTCATGAGGAGAAGACAACAACTTCTTTTTGGAAGAAACTTGGTGAAATTTATCAACAAAAGTCTCTGGTAAACAAGTTGTTCTTGAGGAAGAAGTTGTATTCCTTAGAAATGGAGGAGGGTACACCTGTAGAAGATCATCTGAATGTTTCCAACATGATTGTTGCACAGTTAACTTCTATAGGAGTCAAGATTGATGACGAGGATCAATGTATGCTCTTGTTATGTTCTTTTCTTGACACATGGGATCTTCTGGTGATGGTCATTGCGAGTAGAACAACTACTTTCAAGATGGAAGATGTGGTTTCTTCGTTGCTATTAGAAGAAGCACGAAGGAAATCTTCTGAGATGGTCAAGAAGGATCTTGTTGTTCGAGGCACGCAGGAGGACAAGATGTCTAAATCCAAGTCAAAGGAAAGGTCTAAGTCTCCTGGAAAGAAGTCCAAAGTGAAGTGCTAAAATTATGGGTAGATTGGTCATATTCAAAAGGATTGCAAAAAGAAGAAGAAGAAGATGAAGAAGACAAAAAAGAAGAGCTCTTCAGATTCCGCGTCTTCTCAGAGTGATGATGGAGATGCCTTCTGAGAGGTTTTGGCAAGTCAAACATCAGTTAATGTCTGGTTCAATCTTCATGAAGAAGATGTTTGTCATGAGGTCATGTGAGACTCGGTACCACGCTTCAGTGGGAGTTCTTGGCAGTGATGTAGATTCATCATTTGATGGTGAATGATCTTCATTAGTGTTTCAGATGTTGAAGGGTGCCTTAGATCCTGTTGCTGTAGAAGGATCTTTCACGTTTGTTGGATCACTATTTGGAGTAGATTATCTTCATGTGATTGGAGACGCTGACATCTTGAGGACTTATAGGGGTCCTTTGTAGAGATGTTGTTTATGTTTTCTTTTGACATTTTATCCTTTTTGTTAGGATGTTTTAAATATTATGTCATGGTACACTCTTGAGATGCATTTAGAATTTTGGCATGATATGGTTATGTTCATAAGGAGCATGCTATCTCTTTGGATGAGATGTTTTAGATCATGGTTGACATGTTTATGTTCCTGATTTTTTAGTTGGAACTTTGACATTGATGTTAGTTTAGTTTTCTGTGTTATGATTACATTGATCATTTGTTTGGTACTTCATGATATTGTGGTTTTGCATTTGGAGTTTGGCATGGGTTGATCAATTATAGGTGCTCATGGATACATGGAGACATAGATGATGTTGATGGTCTCTTGTGGCTAGAGATGTATGTGTTGGAATGAGTAATAGTTCCAATTGAGAAACATTCATTTGTTATGTACTTGACATAGTGAGCATTTATAGGTGTGTGTAGAAGGACATGATACAGGGGGTTGTGGAGAGTTGCTATGGAATTTGTGCTTACAGGGTCTTGTTTTATAGCTACATAATATTGTGAATGTCCTTGGTACTACAGGTTTTATACACTTCTATGTGATATTATTAATGGATTATTTTCAACTTTGACATTACTTGTGTAGTGGGAGTTTCTTCGTGTGTATTTGTCAAGTATTGCACTTGAGGCTTGAGACTGTGTGTAACAGGTTGTATATGTTGACGATTTAGAATTCATGTTGGTATACCTTAGAGGTATGGATAGTTAGATGTGCAAGAACTTGTTGGTGATATGTTTTCTATGTTGTTGATAGTTAAATTGATACATCTGATTGCCTATGGATAGAGTGTGTGTTTTGGGATATCAATTGAAGACAAAACTTGTGATTCATGTGCAACAGTTGTGTGGATTTCTTTGTGAATGAATTCTATGTGCATCTAGTGGCAGTGGCATGGTAGGAAGTGAGAACATTCATGCATGAGATGAGACCATTCATGTTTCTGTTGCAAATATCTCAATGGAGTAGATGGTTAACTCTGGTTCGTGATGGTGTGTATGCTAAGGTGCAAAGGGTGTATCTATCTAATGGGATTTATGATATCTATGTTTCTTAGTAGCCTTTGAGTGTTCTAAAGGTTCAAGTAAAGTTCTTCGTCAAGTGGGAGATTGTTGAGGTAGGATGTCTAAAACTTACTAGCCAAAACCCTCAAAAGATCATTTTTGGTGTAACCCTCTGAATGTCTGGTCGAAAGGTAGATACAAGCCATGGAGACATACTGGTTTTGGTGTAAGTCTTGGCAATGAATGAGAATCTATGTAAGATTGGCGTCGAAAATAACTTCTGATCTCATTCTCAATAGTATAACCTATGCCAATGAAATCATGTGAGAGATACTTCCCTCGATGAGATTATTTTGGTATAGCTTCTCTAATGAAGATGGTTATCGAGGTATCGAAATGGTCATCGCAGAAGTTTCTGACAGTGTAAGTTTTGCCCATGGAATCAGTCAGTGAGGCTTCTGCCAATAAGATCCTACACTAATACATTTGGGCCTCTTTTCTGACGTTAATTTCTAACAGAGGGGCAAATTTTGTGAAATTTGTGTTTTTTTTTAAAAAATTGTTCCCGATACCGTCGCAATTCTGACGGTTGCAGGCACACATTAAAAAAAAGATAGATGATTAAATTTATTTTTTATTTTATTGGGTGAAAGGACATAGCTCTGTGCATGAAATCCGACCCCATTCCTTGGAAGTCGAATGTCGTGAAGCCGTGAACAGTGGTACATACAACTCATACCAATAATTCATAGGTACATCCTTTTCTATGTAGAAAATATCTTCTTTCTGTCATGAAATGAAATCTTTGCATAGTTTCTTGTCAAGTGTGATTTCAGCGCGACCTTAATGTTTGAACCCACATATATTTTTTTACAAATTTGTTTCTTTTTTTACAATGTGCATCATCATACAGAAAGAAAAAAGGGTTTCTTCTATGAGATTTTATCTCTATCCGCAAACCATAGCCTTTGTATTTTTAAAGATATGTATCATTTTTGGGCTTCAAGGCTATGGTTTGGTATAAGAAACCCTTAGTGAATGAGTTTGGAATTGTCACATGTCGTGATTTGTGTGTGGATTGGTAAAAACTTCAACCTATTTTTTATTATAGATATTATGTATATTTGACATGAGTCATGGTTTTTCTTTCACTTATATCTTGGCATACTTGGGGTTTTAATGCTTCTAAACTTGCCGTGGTTCTTCATGCCTTATTATCAATTTCATTTATGTTGGTCACTATCCAGTGTTTTTTTAGAGCGGCATGGTCTCCTGTTGTTGTTACTGCATCAAGTGATCACTCCTAGATGCCCTCTCCCAAATGAACTACTTGGAAAGGACCTTGTCCCATATTATTTTCCTCAAGATGACTATATAAGTCATTGTTTCTCATATTTTATTATGACATTTTGTCTTTGGAATCATTTTGATTGTCACCTACAAAGGATTTTATATGCATTCTTCTCTTCTTTTCAAATGAATTGAGCAAGTCTTATATAAAGGCTCCAAGTACAATGAATGACCCAAATTGATTTGAAATTGATAACTAAGATTATGCCAACACAACCCTATTTAGGTTTTTCCCTAGCTACCACTTACAAGAATTAAATGTCAACCAATTACAATAAGGCACCTATCCATGGGACAATGAAAAAATTACATTTTTTTTAATACATATCCTTTTAAGGATTGACCAATGAGAAAACTCAGTAGGTGTAATACATTAAATGCATTTCTCTTTCCACTTGGAATAACTAGAATGGTGGTAATGAAGGTGTGCCAACATAGCATGTTTTTCTTGTTTGAACTCCATCTTTCCATCCTCTTTGTCTTGGAAATATTCTCATTGAAGTGTGCTTGAAACTGCTTGTACTTAAAATAACTGTTAACTTGATGTCTTGGCCTTCATCCTTCTTCATGAATTTGTACTTGCAGATTTTCATCTTCTCTTAAAATCACCTTGTCTTTGCATTTGACTTGCATCTTGACTTTCCAACCTTATAGTCCTTCCTATACTTTGCATGGCATTTGAAATTCCATGTCAGTTTTTGAACTTACAATCATCGTTTCACATGAAGCGGATTGACCTTCAATATCTTCTTGCTCATAACAACATCATTAAATTCATGTGACATGGGTGCTACCTTATGATTAGAACTGTTGTTGCAAAACTAAGAATATATGTCATACCTTTTTGTCATATTTTCAACATTTCTAAGAACCTCTTCTAGATCTATATCCACTAGGTGTATGCTCAATTGACTCTCCCTCAAAGGTGACTCATGATCTTCATGATGCAAGTTGTGTGTATACTCAATAATTTTAGAATCATACTTTTCCCCAAGCCCATGCAAATATGAAAGATCATTGTGCTTTACCATTATACTCCTAATTTTTTTTTCCATATGATACTCCTAAATTTTTTCCTCACAAACTTTTTAATTTTTTCATTATCATCCAAACATTCTTGTATATTAAAATCTCATTTTTCCATCCATGCACTATTTTACTTCATTCACTTTTTCTTCTTCTACCTAATCCTAATACCCAAATCATAAGGGAAGCCTCTAAAGAAAAGATACTCTATTTTACAATTGGAAAAACTAACACAACATTCATTGATTGGATTCTTTTCAACTGAAATCTCCCGCCATTAAACTTCCCATTTACATCTGGGGAAAAATAGTGTGAACAACCATTTTGAAAAGAACATGTAAAAATCCCATCTTATACCCTCATCCCCACCCAATCAAATTCTTATCAGTTCAAATCCTCAATATCTGGAACTATCACAGTGAAGACAAATAAAACTCTTGTGTATTTGAGGAAATATCCAACAACCAAAACAATGGTGAGGGGCAAAAAGGACATGGAAATGGCGAAGCAAGGTTATAGGCTAAGTTGCTGAATCATGGGAATTTTTCGGGCAACTCCGGGTACAAAATGTACCAAAATCAGAATCTTAAACAAATCTCCCGTGGGTACGAATCTAGGATTTGTGTTTTTAAATGCCGAAATATTTAGTAATTCTAGTTTGATCTTTTATATAAGTTGAAGACCTGGACTACTTATTAGCATATGTATTTGTAAGAAATGATAAGAAAGAGCAAAAAAGATCTTGTTTAATCTAATGAGCAAAGTGTGAGGAAATGCATACCATGAAATAACCAAATCTAGAAGCATGCACCATATAATATGAGACAATGTTTTTGAAGGGGGAAAAGCATAAAAAAACCCCCGTGATATTATTAAGAATGGGCCAAAAAG
>MU224050.1:259200-283407 GCA_018584345.1 Thuja plicata | reverse complement strand
ATTAATTACTTTTCAGCAACTTAAACATAAATCAAACAAACATAGAATGAAGCTTAACATAAGAACTCATAACACATGATATGATTATGGGGAAACCTTGATCAGAGGAAAACCCCAGTGGGAATTAGCACCCAAAAATATTGTACTAGGTATAATGAACCTGTTAAAGTTCATTTTCCCTATTAGAAGCAGTCTTTACAATTTAAGTACAATGACCTGGTTAAAGGTCTGACCCTGTTAGGAGTCTTTTACAAAACCCTATTAAAGGTATATGGCTCACTGCCTAGGCTCACTACCCAATAGGATGAAGGCTACAACCTTCTAAAAGTTGATATACACTATATCAAAAGTGAACTTCTATGATGACACTATTGTCTGATCAGTTCCGTGTATGCACGAATGCTCTTACTCTCTTAAAGAGCTATATCATATACAGACTTCATTATACTGCACTTCTGTATCTTCCTCTTACATAATAATTGATGTCTGTAACATATCTTTACATTACATACTTATATGTTCATATCTGAATAGGCGCGACCCAAAACAAAACTCTAGTCGGCCCTAAAATAAAATATACAATGCTTTCGAACAAGTCAGCTCAAGCGTGTTTACTAAAATGCTAATTAAATTATTAAATCATATAACCAAAGGTGCTTAGCCATTACATTACAAAATAATTCATGCTGATCAAAACAGTAGTCGGCTCCCATGCACTGTCTTCTGGACTGCTGGTCTACTGATCTGCCTATAACTTTGTCATACTGTTGTTCTGTACTATGCATGTCTAGATGTAGCATGTACACATGTCATACAACATATATATGAATGCACATACACTGACTCGATCTCTCGCACGTGCGTTGATGTGCTGATTATTGAGTATCTATGTCTGCCATGTTTTCATACTTAGTCATTTTGTCTTTCATGACAGAAAATAAACATGACTTTGTTGCCATGATGAAAACACAAAATGAGTCATGCATCCTTAGAAAGTCAACTTGCCAAAAAATGTCCCTGCAAAATTTGTAAGGGCTTAAACACTAGAAGATTTCTAATTAAAGAAACTAAGAGACATTGTAGGGAGAGTGGCCAAATTGAAGGGGGGTTTGATTATTATCCATTTATAATTTTTCATTATATTTTTTTAACAATTAATATACATATGAAATACACTTGATGATGAGATAATTATCATGGTTAATTTGTGTTCATCATTTTTATATACGTCGACCTCCCAGGGAAGTACGTGATATGGACCATGGAGGTGCGAATATGGAGAATATGGTTTTGGAAGTTTAGGATCATGGAGGTGCGAATATTGAAGCTGAAGATTATGATCCTATGGAAGATGGTGATCATGTGTCAGATAACACATTTGAAGATGATGGTATTAATAAATTGATCCATGACACATTTGGTACTAGCCCATCTGATGATGATGATGATCAGGATGACGATGTCATCCATGATATACCTCTACTTGAGAAGGAAGACACAACTCTTTATGAAGGATCCGAAACAACTCTTCTCTATGTTGTATTGTTTTTGTTGAACTTGAAGGTTATGAATGGTTTATCCAACATAACAATGTCACTGTTAGTAATAACCGAGAGGGGGGGTGAATCAGTGGCCTCAAAAATTAATCCTTAAATCAACCCTTAAAAATTATAACCACATATTATGCCTCTAGTTATCTTCTGTCCTACAAGATGAATGCCTTGAAATAATTATAACAATTTACTACTTGTCAGATTTCTTTGTTAAACCTTCTTCTATATGTTTACCAATAAGCAGTCATTCATTTACTGAAACACAATAAATAAACAGAGTATACCGATCAATCCAAAATTGCATATGTGAAATGTAAAACTATAAAGAAATGAAACATAAACACATGACACATGGATTTTTAATGTGGAAACCCCGTTAAGGGAAAAACCACTGGGACCAGTACCCCAAATTTTCACTCTTCTGAAATGAGCCCTGTTAAGAGTCAACCTTGTTAAAGGTTACAAACACTATATTAGGAGTGACCTTGTTAGAGGATTTAGAAAGATAGTTTGTCACCTAGTATCTGGCATCTAATGCTACCATCTTTGATCAAACACTCACTTGGCTTGTCAATAGGTATCGGGCATCAAAAATTTTGATACTCCTTGGGATGTATCTCAATTATAGAAGACTGTTAAGTCCTTCTCGGTTAAGAGACTTGATGCTTCAATGGTTAAATTGAAACACTAATGATATGTTCATACATACAACTCAATTTCAGATTTTCAGATCTATTTTAAGTGCATTACCTCTCTAATCAATATCATCAATTAATACCTTTGCTCCACACTGTTATGCTCTATGATGTTGTCTCACTATTTGTCATTGTCTGCAGTATCTAGCTCTTTCCTTAGCTTGTCGATCAGCACTAAATGAAGAATTTCTTCTCCTTCAGATTCTCTTTAGCATCTTTCCTCTTCTCTCTCTTTCACCCCACACAATTCGTAATGAATTGGGTTTGTCTCTTTATAGACATGATTTTACCTTTTCTTGGCTTACTTGATTCTTGGTGTGTTCCACAATTCTTACCAATAGATTTAAAGCAAACTCCAGTTTTATCTCAAAGAGATCTTCTTGCCAACTAGACAAAGCAACTTTAAATCAATTACTTATCTTTGACTTTATCTGGATGATTAAAAAAATGATATGTATCTGTTAACTCTATATATATCTATAAACAGCTAAGCATTTTGTCATTTCTGAACTCTCTGTTCTATCGGTCAACACTTTAGTTAGTCATTGTTGATAACTGGTTGTTCTGTTGGTGTGACTTCAGTTGTCTTCGGGAACTCTGTCTGTTGGGAAACACTCTAATTCTGTTCGTTGGGTTACACTATGCTTTGCTCATCAAACAACACTATGACTTTGCTCATCAGTAATACTGAGCATTTGCTCATCGAGTATCACTGTGACTTTGTTCTTTTATTCTGTCCGTCGGTGTGCACTCCGTCGATATATACAGCCACTTTGTGAATACTTGACTTATATGCATTACTGAAAGCATAGCCTTGATTCATTGGTTCTTTGAAGTCTTTGGTAGTATATCCATGACCATATAGATTACATTAAGTTGACATCAATGACAATACAATACTTTAATTGATTTAATGCCTTGCATGATCATCAACTTAACATCTTCAAACATTCAATCAGTTACATGTCATCAGTCACGTACGCTAAGGTATGTCATATATGTCATTATAGTCAATAAAGGGTGAAATATGTACCATAAATATTGTTAATATTAACTACTTATATTTTTGTCATAGATTGATAGGTGAGTTTTTGTTAACAACATCAAATATTCTCCCTCGCTCATACCGAGAAATATGTGCCACTATGAAAGATATTGGAATGGAGTATCAAGCAATAGATGCTTGTCCCAATGATCATATTCTTTATCATAAAGACCATAAATATGTAATTGAATGCCTTGTATGTCATACGGGTAGATATCGAATAGATCAAATAACAAAAAATGTGCCTCACAAGGTTCTTCATTACATCCCTATTATTCCACATTTGCAAAGATTTTTTAGGTGTAGTAGCTTGACACAATTTATGGATTACAATGCACACAATAGGATTTGAGATGACATTATTCGAATGCTTGCAGATGGTTTGGCATTTAAGGACATAGAGGCAAAGTGGCCGCACTTTATCAAAGAACCTCAAAATCTTAATCTTTTATTGGTAGCGGATGGTGTCAATCCATTTGGAGAGCTGAGATCTGTTTACTCTATTTGGCCTTTTTTTGTCGTCAACAATAAGATTCCTCCATAGATGTTAATAAAGAGGGAGCACATTATGTTGACAATGATTATTCCAAGTATTTTATCATTTAACAATTATCTACATGTTATTATAGATCTTGCAGTAAAATAGTCACAATAATTATGTAATTGTGTTGTTCATTCAACTAGGTAAGTACCAAGTTAAAGATATGAATGTATATATTGAGCCTCTTATCGATGAGTTGTTGGAGTTATGAAATGGTGTCACTATGTATGACATATCTAGACCAATAGGAAAAAGACAATTATAATTCCATGCAATGCTTGTATGTACAATATATGGTGCCCCATAGCTAACACATTTTTCTGGTATGTTATGGTGAATTCAAGTTGCACATGATAATTCTAATTATAAAAATTAACATATTTAATCCAATTGTATTATTATATTGTAGGTCTTCAAACAAAGGGAATATTTGCGTGTCCAGTTTGTGGTCCAAAGATGAAATCTCGTCATTCAAAATTTTTAACAAAGAAGGTATTTCAAGAGTATAGGAACTTCCTCCATAGAAATCATAAGTATCGAACTACTAGAAACCATCTCTTCAATGGAAAAGAAGAGACTACATCAAATCCACAAAGAATGACAACTCACTTATGGAAGTTGGCATATAATAGAATTAATCATCAATGTACTACCATTCCACCTAATGGTTTATGTTTGAAAATTATATATTTTTATCGTGCTTTGTTTGTTGATTATGTAATTAATGATCATGAAGGTAGTCAAGGTAATACTACTGAGCACCTTCCAAAGGGACTAAAACATTATCCCAGAAAATTTAGTAGGTTTCCCTACTACAAGCAACTACAAATTGTGCATTTGTTTGATACTATGCATATTGGAAAGAATGTAACGGAGACATTGTGAAAAATATTGGATGGAAGGTGTGACAAAGAAAAAATTATCAAAATTTGTAATGACATTCATGAATCCAATCATGCAATGAAAAATTTCATTGATTCAAATAGTAATGGAGACTGGATTAATATAAGTGCCCTTCCTTGGTTATTAATAGAGCAACAAAGTGATGTCATAAAAGAAGTGATACAAAAAATTTGATTTCCCACAGGATTTGCTACGAACATAAGCAATCTCATATAAAAAAAAAGTGAATTTGGGCCTGGGTTGAAAATGCATGATTGACATACCTTCATCAAGGTAAGTCATGTTCTTTTTTATTTACAATATATTCATAAACTGCATGTACTTTTCATTGTATTATGTGACAAAAGAATGACATGATTAGTTTACAATTATTTCAGTACGTGCTACCCCTATCTCTCGTAGAGAACTTCAACAATGACATCAAACAAGTGATATATGATCTTAGAAAATACACGAGGTAAGAAGTTATATCTGTTCAATTTGTTGTATATATTTATTATATTCGCAATTTGTTTTTCTTGTTATGTATTAAATTGTAAAGTCTCGTATTTATATATTTTTGTGTCTTGAATGTCTTGTAGGTGGTTGTCATGTAAATAAATCCATAAAGAAGATATAAAATATTAGAAGAAAAAAATTCCTCATCTAATGTGTGAAATGCAAAAGTTTCTACCTTCAACTTTTTTCAATGCACAAGAACACTACCTCATACACCAAGTTGAGGAGATTGAATTGTGTGGACCTGTACACATTCAACCAATGTGGATAGTTGAGAGGCATTTGAATTTTTTGAAGGATTTGGTTTGACAAAGAGCATGTCCTGAGGGTTCTATGGTGCAGGGATATATGGTATACTAGACTATGGTGTACATTACTGAATATATTCATACAATTGCAACAAAGATCCATATAGATCACATTTGGGATCTCGTTACCATTATAAAATTTGAAGGGGAGTACTTGGTGGGGAAAGGTAGATTGAGAAAAGTGAGAGGTAATAAATTACAAGATGTTATTGTAGTTAATTAATTATTAATCTTCAAAATTAATCAGTTGTAGGTCGTCTATTTATTTTTTGTACAACTGCTCGAGAGTGGGATGTAATAAATTTTTATATTGAAAACAATAAAGATTGGATGACAGTATGGATTGAACAATGTCATCATTTTGGTCGCACATTAACTTGGAAATTTGTGTCTTCATTGGTTAAAGAAGCTCATCGTAATGGAGATTCCAATGTTACACAAAGGGAAATAGATTTAGCATATGGTTTAAGATATTTTCAAGTACGTATAAATTTGTTAATCACCCGTACATTTATCAACTCTCGATGCAATAGTTTTTACATGTTTGACATATTATTGTAGGTCAAACACCACAAGGCTATGTTTTTCAATGGTCATAAATTTCAAATCAAAAATTTGGATGACACAAAGAAAACTTGTGATTCTGGGATAAGTGTAGTTTTTCAAGTGACTAATATTTCATGTAGAAATGACTTACATCCTTGAGAGTCTCAAAATTGATACTATGACATTTTGGATGATATACTTGAGTGTGAATTTAGTTCCTTCATATTAGTTCTCTTCGTTGTCAAATGGTACAAGTTATGACTTAATCAAAATGATCCTAATAGAGCTGTTATTGAACATGAAAATGGATTTCCAATGATTAATACAAGGTAGTTTGAGCTAGTTAGGGATGAGCCTTATGTTCTTCCAAGCCAATGTGAGCAGGTGTTTTACTCAGAGGCTCCACATAAACTGGGTTGGTCATTTTTTGTTAGACATGATCCAAGAGGAAGGTTGATAAGGTATAATGCGATGGAAGAAGTAGATTCTGAACAAGTAGAATATGATGATCATGATCGACAATTTTTCAATGATGTTCTTGACACAACTTTTCTTGAAGAAGAAGAAGAAGATGATGATGATGATGATGATGACAGTGATGGTGGTGGTGATGATGTTGACGACAACGATGATCATAGTGATGAGTTAGATGAAGAAGAAGATCAATGACATGAATGAAATGTACAATTATGTGATCACTGGTTAATCTATTTCATATTAATTTCTTGATAGAAATGTACAATTATGTGATCAATGCTTAATCTGATTAATTCATGATTTTCCTTTTAATGTTTTTAATTAATATGGGATGCTCATGGTTTTTAATGTACTTACTATGTAATCATCGTATTGGCACTGCTATTCACCTTGAAAGTGATTATTTACATTCTTGTTTTGACCATGTCCTTATGCTTTGTTCTAACTACATTGTTACTGCCTTTATCGTTTATGATGGAACCCCCTTTGGTGACGATCCTACATAGTTCCACATAGACACGACATGTTCCTTATAAGACTTTTAATCTCACAATAGCTGAGAAACATAAATGTAGGCATTATAGTCACAATTCTTTGGATACACAACATATTTGAGTGGTATTATACCCAGACGATGCAATGCAACCACTACACCTCCAGTTCAAAGTTGACACTTTTTAATAGAAAAACCATCCTTATCTATGGTTTTTGGACCCTACAGTGTCAACTTTGAACTGGAGGAGTAGTGGTTGTGTTGCATCGTCTAGGTATACCACTCAATTATGTTGTGTCTCCAAAAAATTGTGACCATGATGCCTACATTTATGTTTCTCAACTGTTGTGTCCCAAGACCCCTTATGACCCCTTATGACCCTTTATGACCCCCAAGAATACATCTTAGAGGTCTTAAAGTGTTGTAAGGGGTCATATGATGCTCCTAGGATGGGCCAGATGAGCTTCCACCTTCATGTGGTTGGCCCTGTTAAGTAGAGAATGTTAAACTATTCTCGAAACAAAGAGAAGCTCGATCCTTACTCCTCACAATGAAATCAATACCAATCCCTTACGGGAAATATATATATTAGGCATACGAAGTTTTATTGTTCCCTTGTTCATATTTCTTTATGAAACATTGAAAAGCCTTGAAAGAAAAATCAGACACAAAGACTCAACCAATATCAAATCTATGATATCAAGAGCATTGGCCAAATATCCATGATATTCACTAAATGCTTAGAGTAATGGCCACCAGAAACCAAGTCCATGATGTCCACCATATATTCAAGTGTGGATCCTTGATGCATGAGTCTCTTAGACTTATAAGGAGAATATCAAGTCCATGATATTCATCCAATTCATAAGAACATCTCAGTCATAAGCATAAGTGAGCCCATGATTGAACTCCCTCTTATATACTTGCATGCCATGCACTAAGGTGGGTTTCTTTAATCCACATATTCAGTATGTAGTCCCCTCCATAGAAGCATATAGGGATAAGTTTTTAGTATAACCATAATTCATTTTATCTATGAATATTTTAAGTCACACCAGGTTATGATCACTGGGGCCTGTGCCACTCACGATAATCTACTCCCTCTAGATTAAAATAGTGAAAGGTTTATATGTTTCCTATCTTCTCCCTTTGAAGAATAGGTTTTCTACCTTTTAATGTCCACAAGGTAGCTCCAACTTTTAGACCAAGTCTAGGAAAAACATGTAGCAAAACTTATGAAAGAAAACTTCAACTATTCCATAGCTTGTCATGGTTGTTTATTAATAAAGTTTCTTATATTTTCATTCTTCCTAATTATTTGTTAATCATATGTTTTGTGTAGAAGGATGCTATAATTTCTACAATGATATGATCTAGGTGGATATTTCACTAAAAAAATAAAGTGTTCCAAATGTTCCATAAATCAGCATCAAGTTGAAGTTCTCGTCGCGTTGATTCTAGAACTATATTTGGTTTTGAAAATGGAGACCGTATGTAGAAGTTATGGTCAGTCAAAGTTGCAAAAGAAAAGGTTGACTTGACGATGTCAGCAAGTACAGTCAGAATTGGATGCTGACATGGCAGGTGACATGGCACATGGTGGCAACAAGTCTACCATCAACGGCTGAATCAATTGGTCTTTAATAAAAAGTTTGTAATGGGGTCGAACTCGTGACCTCCTATTTGTAAAATGTTGCTGTCACCACTCCACAAACATATCCGACACTCTCACTATTTAAATGGATCTTTATTGCCTATCATAAAAAGACAAAATTTTTTGTGAGGAGGTTCAAACCAGTGACCTCCGATTTTGTATTCACTACTCACACCAGTGCGCCAACATATTTAGCTGTAACTAAATGTGGGCTTTTGTTTATTTAAACAATGTGGTGACGTGACAAGGCATAGAAGAGGTGGGACCGACAGTTTGAACCATCATACTATTTATTACTATGCCTTGAGCAACGTGTTGCTAGATTTCTTGGTGTTAAAATTAGATATTTTCTATTTTGTTAAAACAAATTACTTAACTCGATAACCATAAAGATAAAAATAAACCCAAAGGATATATATATTCCCATATATTTTGGGAATGGGTTTTTAAATTGGTGTTTTGAACGGGTAAGGATTATTTTCAAAGATTTAATACTGCAAGTTGGGAGATATTGCAGATATGGGAGATATTGCAAAATATTATTATTTTAACTTCATTTTGGCATGTAAAATTGTATATAAGGGGGTAAGTTGTGAGCTTGAGGGACTAGATTTTTGTGGGTTTTTTAGTGGTGTTTTGGGAGGAAACATTGTGAGAGAATTTCAGAGTTGGAATTAGGACTTTGATAGTGAATTTTGTCCTTATGCATTTGGAGATTGTAGCAAGCTTGCTGCATGTGTAAAGGAGGATTTATTTTGTAATTCATTATCGTCCAAGGAGACGTGAATGTTGTAACAGGTTGAAGACCTTGTAACCATTTTCTGAAGCAGAATCAAGGATTAGCCACGCCATTGGAGGGACACAGAGACGTAGCCAATTGGTGAACTCTATTATCAACTTTTTTTTCATCTTCTCTCATCTTTCTCTCTTTTGTTCAAATTTATCGTTATTTAGTTATTATGTTTATAAAAGGATTTTAATTAAATTTTGAAGACCTTCATTTAATTGGGATAAAAAGTTATTATTCACATGCAACAATCCTAGATCCTAACATCATATCAAGATCCCCAGATTATGTTGCACCTGAGGTATAAAAAGATGACTCTTTGAATAGAAACTGTTATGGTATATTCTAGTGTAGACATCTTCCCTTGATCTGAGCTCACGCTTATGCAACTGCATATATATGGTCTTGGGGTCATTCTTTTTGAAATGCTAGCAATATTATCTCCTTTTGACGATGCCAATATAATCAAACTATATTCTAAGGTAGTATTATGAATCAGATTCACTATTTATACATGATCAGTCAAAAACCATTTTGTAGTTAATGGGCAAACAATTTGCATAATCTCAACACGTTGTACAATTCAACACCCCTAAAATCTTAGTTTGTGATATTATGATTTTCATGGTGCGTATATTTGCAATGCATAGTATTCTTTTCCTTCATGGTTCTCTTTTGGATCCAAGAGACTAATTTCCAAGATATTGGATCCTAGACCAAAGAGTGTATGTTGTAAAATTCTCCCTAGATTTCATTCTGTAAAATTTTAATTGCAACTCATTTTTTAGTTTTCTGAATTGATAAAATGTTGATTTAGGTTGTAGAGGATATCAATAGAAAAGATTTATGAAGACCCATGGTTTAAGAAAGACTACAACAATCCTATGAAACTTCAGGATGATAAGGACATTACTTTGGATCATACACATCCTGACTCTGGCAACATAGAAGTAAGCATCTTATTATTGTATTTGTTTCTTTTTACCATCTAAAATATTTAATATCTTAACAGATTAATTCCATCATGCTATCATTCCACAAACCAAAAGGCATCACTCTCTACTCATAGAGTCCTTCTTTAGTTTTAAAGGTTGTCTTCCACTCATCTCCAGCCCTTATTCTGATTTGGTGGTACCCACTCTTCAAGTCCACCTTTGTATAGTATTTTCACCCCCAAGATGGTCTAATAGGTCTTCAATCCTAGGCATGCCTCTGCCCCTACTCCTAAAATCTCTTTGTCCTATCCCTCTACCACCTTGATCTTGTCTCCTCTTGAGTCTCTCCTCAACCTTCAATGTCAATTGATAGTATTTTTGTACTGTGGTAGGGCTTCTCAAACTGAGTTCATCTTGTATGGTGACCCTCAATCCTTGAATTTTTTTAGATAGGTTTTATTTTCCAAGTGCCAAGAGGGATCAAGAGGTCCTATACATTGTGATAACTCCTAATTGTAAGGCCTAGTGACCTAGGATGAGTTATGAATCGTATGGCTAACTATGGTCAATTGGACATGGGTTGGTTAGTTGTGTGTTAGGAGAGGTTGAATTGATTTTGTTAACATCAAATCTTGTTTAAATCAACCTTGGTTAGTTCTTAGGAGTTAGTTTTGCAAGTTTTGCAAAAGTTATCAAAAGTTGTCAACAACTTTGCTTGCAACAAAAGTTACTAGTTGTAGATTTTTGAAAAGTGATGACATATAACTGATTGAATGTTTGATAATGTTAAGTTGAAGATAATGCAAGACATTAAATCAGTTAATGGTTTGTATTCTCATTGATGTCAACTTGATATCATCTGTATGGTCATGTATAAAATGCCAAATACTTCAGAGAATCAATTGAACAAAGATTATGCTTTTAGCAATGCATAAAATTCAAGTATTCACTAAGTGACAGATAACACCGACGGAGTGCACACCATCGATAAAGGCAAAGAACCTATACACCTCCTTCAATCATGATCCATGGTTCCCAAGCTTTCCAAAGGCAAGGGTTAGTAGCAAAGGTTTTACAAATGATATAAATCAAGTACACAATAACTACTAAAATGATTAACCTGAAACATAATCAATAAAATGTACAAGCAAGAGAAAGGAAAACAAACAAATGCAAACCCCACGATGCTTGAAGCTTCTATTGTTTTTCTCTACTCCTTCCAAAATGTTGTTCTTGATGCTCAGTATTGGCGGGGCAGCGTCTATGACTTGAGAAGCGTCGAGAATTTGCTAATTGAAATGAGTGTGTGATTGCAAGATGGCTTGAATGCTAGAACTAAACTGACATAGTAATGGCGCATGAGAGCTTGAAATCCTGGATGCTTCAAATGGTTATGAAGGGTTTATTATATAGGAATTGGTGATGATATGAATGGTTGAGATCAATCTCAGAGATAGGGAGATGAATGGTTGAGATTAAAAGGAACTGGAGAAGCCATCAGTAAACTCCACCTCTTCAATTGGTAAAGAGGAGATAGAGTTTGGTTGACTGAAGAGCTAATTGTGAGTTACCTTTTTGAACTGAAGAGGTGGGTGAAGTTACCCATGTGGACTAGAGTGATGGGTGGAGTGTCCCATGTGATCTGATTGGAGTTATCTCTTTGAAGATAAATGAACATTTAATTCATTTATTTAATTATTATTTTCAACATGTGAGATAATTGAATTCTTTTTTTGATTTAGAATTGCTTTTATTAAAAAAAATGAAATTAATTTAATTGGAAGAATTTAATTAGTATGTTTAAATATTTGAATTTAAACTATAGGAAATTGAATTTAACTAATTAGTTAATGGTAATTAATCAATTAAGTTTAATTAATTAAATAAGATTAATTATTTAATTAATTTTGGGAATTTGATTAGATGATTTGAGGAATGAATTTAGAGGAAAATAGATGATTAATTAATGAATAAAAAACCATTAATTAATAGACAAAAAATAGTGTTTTTAATGTAAAGTCGCAAGCCTGTCCATTTTCGGGTGTCTACATTTGCCCCTCTTTGATGCGATGTGACTTGTCGCAGTGTGTCAAAGATTCTCTAATTTTGCCCAAGCTTGCCTTGGCAGTAGTAGGTGTATTTATGCCCCCTCAACAAATTTGAGTGAAAAGTCACGACATGAGTGTTAATTTTTTGATACTATAATTTCTGAAACTGGGTAGTTGACGGATTTGAAAAATGCTTTAAAATGCCCCTGTTATTGACCGTCAAAGTTTTCAGGGATTGGGAAGAAATTTTGGAGCTCCTAGTGAAATTAGGGTTTTTTTGGAACCCCTATAAATAGCCAAGAGAGCCATTCATTTATAACATTGCGATCTTGGAGCTCTGGAATTTTTGGTGAGTCTGCTTTTAGTTTCTATCTTCTTTTCTCCTGTATTGTTGCGATGGCAGGTCTTCCTGGCATGACTCATATATCTTACTGAGTCTGGACATACCACAGACTAGCTGGCTCAGGACATCCAGTGAGTTTTATCACTTTATGTGTCATTAATGCCTTCATTTATTGCTTTTAAAAATTATACTTTTTTGAAAATTTGCATTGTGTGTCGCAATCCATTATGATTTTTCCACAATTGTGATTTAAATGCCGCAATTGTTGGTTAGGAACCGCAATTGATAAGTGTATCACACTTGACTATGTGGCATGTCACAATTGAAGTTTGTATGCCGCACTTGCTTTTTGTGTTTCACAATTTCCTAAAAGTACCACAATTGTATGGTTTTATTACCGCAATCATTTTTTTAGCACTGTTTGCTTGACTCCTTTGTCTGATACCTGTATATTTTATCTTCTGATACCTTCCTGGATGACTAAAACTAATATTTTTCTAATTTATTTTTGTGTGCAGTTCACTAGGTAGATTCTTCATTGTCGAGAGTCTAGGCCGGTGAGTCTTGTATACAGATTTCAACTCACAGAGGATGAAAGGTCAGTTCTTAGAGATCTTGGTTTATACTAGATATGCTATATGCCCGAGATCATGACCAATAGGGGTCTGATCTTCGCTCTTGTAGAGCAATGGAATTCTGAGACATGCACTTTCTGGTTACCGACCAGTGAGTGTAGTGTTACCTTAGAGGATGTGTATCGCATTCTCTAGCTCCCGATCCAGAGTGAGCTTGTGGAGTATTCCACCCGTACTGGTATTGTTTCATTGACTGAGCTTTCTGGATTTCCTCGTGATCAGCTTGGGTTGTCTGGTGACTATGACATTCCATGGTCCATATTTGGTTTGGGCCTTGACAGGCTGTCCACTTTACTGGGTAGTTTGATATGTGGCATCTTATGCCCCGATCATCAGCAACGTAGATTTTCTATCGACTTCGGTACTGTGTTGCAGAGTATGGTCAGGGATCATACCATATTTTCTTGGGGTCCATGCATGTTGGCACACATACATTTTCATATTTTTTATGCAGCTTACCTTGATGGTAAGTCACTTGGCTGCGGTGTGACCCTGCTATAGATATGGGCATGGGAGCATATTGTTGTATGTCATCCTATTGGCACCCATGCTCTTCCAGCTAATAGGCCATATGTCTTGATGTATGATGGAGCCATTGTTTAGACTCATATGGGGCATTTGACATACTGGCAGCAGCAGTTGGACATGATTCCTTACTTTATTTGGAGGCCTTATAGAGATTTCCCTTTCTGGGATGGAGAGGACATCCATCTCACATTCTTTCATCAGTGAAGATACTTGATTGGACGTGTTACTGATCATATTCATATGATAGACTTTCACAACACTGACAGGGTGTTGCGCCAGTTTGGAAAGTAGTAGGACGTTTTTGATTCTTATGCATACTTCACTCGAAGGTCGAGGGACTCTACTATATGGGGTGGTGTTGTATCACTGGATGCTGCCCATACTGAGTTTTTAGGCTTACTTCCTATTGCATGGACCTGGCGTTCAACTACTATAGATGATGGTTTGTCTTATTTTCTGATTGTTTATGTGCTTCCTTTCTGCTCTCTGATACTTGCTCATATCTCATTTTGATACTTATGTCCTTATCTATGTCAGTAATGATATTTGAATTTGTCTTTTGCAGGTAATACACCTCAGTATGATGCTCATTGGGTGCAGGCTCAGCCAATTTCAGTTATAGATGTCTCGCGTCCTATTTCTAAGACCATTATGAGGAGGGCCTGGTGGGTATGGTGTGGTAGGGGAGGTAGGGATGGAGGGAGAGGTGGTGGTCAAGATGGAGGTAGGGGTCATGATGGAGGTAGGGATGGGGGAGAGACGGAGGACAAGGGAGGGGAGATAATGGGGTAGATGATCCTGGTCCCAGGGGTGCTGGTGGTGGATTAAGGACTAGAGGTGGTAGGAGTGGGGGGCAGAGTAGTAGTCCTTGAGTTTGTTTGGGTACTATTTTGGAGGATGAGGAGGCTATGGAATAGGAGGCACCCCAGTTGGTGCGGAGAGTTCGCTGGCAGATAGGTGTTGTTCTGGCTCCTAGAGAGGAGGACAAAGTAGTTATTGATGATGTTGATATTGAGATTGGTGACATAGATGTGGAGGCTCTAGATGAGCAGAGTGCCAAGACTGGTTCTTCTACTAATAGTGGTAGCATTGGCGGTAGTACAGTTGAGAGCTCAAAGAGTGATGATGATTCCTGGGTCGTCAGGGGGAGAGGAGGCAAGGGATTGGGTGACAGGGCAAAGGAGGGGGAGATAGACATGATTATGGGAGGTATGGACGATGATCCCTCAGAGTTGGAGCGCCTCACCCAGCAGGTATAGGACCTTCAGGCCAGGCTTGCTTCAGCTGATGCATATGCTACTGCTTTGGAGGCCCGTGTTATAGCGGTCGAGTCTAGAGAGCGACAGGCTTGAGCTGAGGTTCATTCTTTTATTGATAGTGTATAGGATGTTTCACACCAAGATATTCTTGATAGAAACTATAGATCTGGGTGCGATGCACAGAGAGAGATTGACTATTGGTGGTGCCATTATGAGGGTGCAGTTCTGGCAGAGCAGAGAGTGCCTAGTTACACAGCTTCCCAGAGATCGAGCAGGGCCCAGCGATCATAGAGTAGCAGCATTAGAGCTCCTAGTTCATCCCAGAAGATAGATTCTGACATGCCACCCCCTCGTCCACCTCCTAGCGAGGGTGGGGGTAGCACATGTTGATTTATGTATCATGTACCATTTTTGTAGTGATGCCATTTTATATACTCTGAGTAGTATCTATTTTTGTATCCCGACACACTGATATTTATTGATATACATGTTGATTACCTTCCTTTGTTCTAACTTGCGACCATTCATTATACTTAGATAGTTTGATTTATATGAGATGCAGCTAGTGTTTTTGATATGATGTGCATTAGTTTACTTGCTATATGTATGATTCTACATGATTTGGCGGTTTTGATTTTGAGATGTATATGCAAGATGGTGGAAATGAAATGCATGTTATATGAGATGCTTATGAATGTATGTGATTTTATGATTTATCATGTATGCAACTACTATGTTTTTGTCATTTTTTGATGCATTTTAAGGCAAATGAATGCAATCAATTATGCGCAAAATATCTGAGTAATGCATGTGTTAATTAGAAAGAAGTTAGTTTGGATAGATGCACTCTGATATTTGATCTAATAGAATGGAATGATAGAAAGGATGTTCTTTTTGAATTTTTTTTGATAGATATGATGTGATAGAAAGGATGAGTGTCCCAAGTCGCTGCTCCTGTTTCCAATATTTGTCATCATTGCATCTTTTTTTGTATTTTCTGATATTCTGAAGAGCATCAAATGATCCAAATCACATACCACCTAGATACCTCCATGACCTCTTGATAGCGGAAGGAGTAGAGAGATTGAATAGAAAGAGAACCTAGTGCACCCAAATATTGACCATTTGGGTTCAACTTTGTTCTCTGTTTGAAAAGAAAGAGAGCCAAAAGCACCCAGATATTGACCATCTAGATACCGCTTGTCCTCTCAATTAATCTAAAATAAAAAAATCAAGATAGAACTCTTATGCACCTAGAGTGCATCTAGATAATATTGTGAGCTCTTTATTTATGAAAGGGAAAGCCAAGCATTCAAGATAGAACTCCTACGCCCCTAGAGTCCATCTAGATAGCATTGTGAGCTCTTGTTTGCAACATAAAGGGAAAGACCATAGAAACCAAGATAGAACTCCAAAGAAACTCAAAGTCCATCTGAATAGTGCTACGAGCTCTTGATTCTATAAACCAAACAAGCAAAATAAAAGAGAAGGAATGTCCAATTCTTTCCCAGGGTTAAGCTCAGATCGTGGAACTTTGCGGCTACCAGATAAGTGACAGTGCCTACCACATTTATCCTAAATCATCATAGCCTTGAAATCGAAGTGAAAATTCAACAGACAGTAATCAAAGAAAATAAGTCATGATCTATCATAGCTACTCTCCTCACATGGTGGATCTTGGAGTAGCTTAAGAACATAACCGCAAAATATAGACTGACATCTGACCGACTTGACTGACCTAGTCAACATTTTGGATGGTTTTTTGATGTAGTTAGATTCTCTTGATTGGCTCGACTCTTTGGATAGGCTTGATTGGCTTGATTTCTTGAGTGTGCCTAGTTTCAGTAATAGATTACTCATATAAGACTGACATGTCTGGTTTGAGCATACCCATCACTATGTAAGACAATTGATGTGATTAATTGATTGATTGCTTTGATCATGTTGGTAGCTGATCAAGCTATGTCAGATGGGCCCAACGCTGGTTCGCAAAGCTCATGATTGTGACAATTGATAGATTGATTTGATCATTTTGGCAGCTGATCAAGCTGTGTCAAATGGGCCCAATGTTGGTTTGCAAAGCTCGTGATTGTGACAATTGATCGACTGGCTTGGTTTCCAGTTGCTTTTTGATTGATTTGATAGATTGATAAAGTTGTGTCAGATGAGCCCAATGTTGAATCACAAAGCTCATGATTGTGACATTGATTGACTGGTAGTGATCGCCCTTTTCTCTCTTGATAGCCAAGTTGGTTTTATTGCTTGGGATTTTGCAATTTTTTGAATGTTTTTTATGAAGATTGATTTTCTCTTGATATTTGATCTCTTTAGGATTTATGATGAGTTTTTTTATTTTTAAGATTTTTTTAGGACATTAGAATCGCCCCCTAGTCTAGTGGACCAGTATTAACCATGGGTAAGTGCTTGGTCCTCAGAGGGGATTGTGCTTCTGGATACAACTTGGGTAGTTAGTCTTGCATTTGAAGTGCGCTCAAGCTTTTGGAGTTCATTGATGGTGAAGCTGGATTTGAACACTTGGTGCCTGTTTGCCAGGTTTTCATCGAGGTACCTACTCAATAGCGCCTATTTGCCAGGTTTTCATTGAGAGAGTGATTTTGTTTCTCTTTACTTTTTTACTTTTTTTTGTTTTTTTGGTTATCGCTAAGGCACCTAATTGCTAGGTTTTCACCAAGGTAACTTTTTTATTTTTCTAATTTTTTTGGTATTTTCAGGATATGTAGATAGGTGCCTTAACCATAGAGTTCTTAAGGGTAGAACCTTTTGAGGTGCATGCTATTGATGTATCCTGGGAGCTGGTCTCCTTTTGGTGTTGCTAGTATGAATGCCCCACTCTGAGTAGAGTTGACAATGACAAATGGTCCTAGCCAGTTAGGCTCGAACTTTCTGGGTTTGACTTGCTCTTCTTGATTCTTCTGATTTTCCATGAGGACAAGGTCTCCTACCTCAAATGTTCATGGTTTCACCTTTTTATGATAGTTCCTTCTAAGGTGATTCTTATAGCCTTGTAAGTGGTCGAAGGCATGCTATCTTCTTTCATCTAGTAACTCTAGTTCATTGAGCCTTGCTACTTTGTAGTCTTCATCTGTGATCAGGTTCTTCAATGATATCCTTAGGGATGGGATTTCCACTTCGAGGGGTAATACCACCTCTGATCCATAGACTAGGGAGAAAGGAGTGGCTCCTATAGGTGTTCTCACACTAGTTCTATATGGCCATAATGCAGGACTAAGCTGTAAATGCCAGTCTCGCCCTGATTCGTTCACTATTTTCTTCAGGATTTTCAAGATTGTCTTGTTTGTACCTTCGGCTTGGTCTTTACCTTGAGGGTAGTAAAATGAGGAGAACCCTTGTTTGATATGGAACTATTCGCATAGATCTTAAACATCTTTATTCTGGAAAGGTGTACCATGATCTGTCAAGATTGTTTGAGGGATCCCCTATCGACAGATAATGTGTTAAGTATGAACATTGCTATTTTCTTTCCAGTGATGTAAGTGAGAGGAATTTCTTCCACCCACTTGGTGAAATACTTTGTTGCTGCTATGATGTATTTGTGTCCATTTGCTGAAGAAGGTGTAATTTTTCCCACTAGGTCAAATCCGCACATGGAAAATGGCAATGGTGATGTGATATGATTTAGTTCCTGGGCTGGTGCATGGATGAGGTCTCCATGAATCTGACACTGTCTACACCTTTGTACATGTTTGTGCGCATCTGTCTCTATTGTGGGCCAATAGTATCCCATGCGGATGATCTTCTTATCTAAGTTGTTACCACCTTCGTGGGTTTCACAAATTCCTTCATGTACCTCGTACAAAGCTTTCTTGGATTCCATGGAAGTGAGACATCATAGTAGAGTTCCATCTAGACTTTGTTTGTATAAAGTAGTTGAGAGGATGGTATACCTAGAGGCTTGGTGGATGAGGGATTTTCTCTGGTTCCTAGACAATTCGGGAGGTAAGACACTATTTTAGAGATAGTTATAGACATCTTGGTACCATGGTGATTTAGGACCAACAAGGATGCATGTTGATTCTGTGATAGATGCTTGGTGTGATGGCACCAAGAGTTTCTCTACTAGAAACTAGAATTTTGTTTCGTTGCCTAGCATATCAATCAGTGATGCTATGGTAGCCATCACATCTTCAGCTTTGTTTTGTACTCATGGGACTTGCTTGAAGAAGATGTAATGGAACTTGGTGCGTAGTCTTTCCATTGGTGCTCTGTATGGTATGAGTTTCTCATCTTTGGTCATATAATCATTGTTGACTTGACTAATGATCAACTACAAGTCTCTAAAGACCTTTAGGTTCTTGATTCTCCATTGAATTGCTATCTTTAGACCGATGACCAGTGCTTCATATTCTGCTACGTTGTTAGTGCATGGGAAGTTGAGTTTGAAAGACTTTAGAATTGTATCATGATCTGGAGTGATAAGCACTATCCCTGCCCCCGCACCATGGTTTGTGCATGACCTATCAAAATATAGTTGCCATACCTCGATCGTTGGTTGTAGTGTCATGATAGATTCGTCAGGAAAGTCAGAAATAATAGGCCAATGGTCCTGAATGGGTGCCTCTGCTAGTTGATCTGCAATCACTTGTCCTTTGATGGCCTTTCTATCTACGTACTCAATGTCAAACTCACTCAAGATCATTACCCAATTCGCCAGTCGTCCGGTGAGCACTACTTTGCTTAGGAGGTACTTTAAAGGATCAATATGTGTGATCAACTTTGTTTGGTGACTCAACATATAATGTCTCAGCTTCTGGGAAGCGAAAAAAACTGCAAGGCATGACTTCTCAATTAGCGTATAGTTTAGCTCATATCCAACCAATGTTCTACTTAGATAGTAGATGGCCCTCTCTTTTCCTATGTCATCATGTTGTGCCAAGAGTAAACCTAATGCTGACTCCGTCGCTGAGATATATAGAAGCAATGGTCTACCTTAGATTGGTGGTACCAATATAGGAGACTTGAGAAGGTAGTCCTTGAATATTTGAAATGTCTATTCGCATTGCTCTATCCATATGAATTTGATGTCTTTGTACAATAGATGTTGGAATGGGTGGCACTTGTCTACTAGTTGAGCTATGAAGCACCTGATTGATTTGAGCCTTCCTTGTAACCCTCTTAGTTGTCTCAGGTTTGATGGTGGAGGAATGTCTAATATTGCTTTGACTTTCACTGGGTCCACTTCGATTCCTCTATGTGACACTATTAACCCCAGTAGCTTTCCTGCTGTGACACCGAATGCACATTTCTTTGAGTTTAGACAGACCTGGAATTCCTGCATTCTGTCAAAGATTGGTCCCAATACTTATAGATGATCCTTGTGAAGTATTGACTTGGCTAGTATGTTGTCCACATAGTCTTCCATTATTTTGTGGATGAGATCATGAAACATAGTTTTCATAGCCCTTTGATATGTCACTCCGGCATTCTTTAGACCAAACAACATGACATTCCAACAATATGTCCCCCAAGGACATGTGAAAGATATTTTGTGTTGGTCCTCTGGTGCAATCCTTGTTTGATTATACCCTAAAAAGCCATCCATGAGTGATAGCATTTGATGTCCAGCAATTAGATCTACTATCATATAAATGTTGGATAAAGGAAATTCATCTTTGGGACAAGCTATGTTGAGATCCCTGAAGTCTGTACAAATTTGTATCTAACCACTGTGCTTTGTAACTAGTACCAAGTTAGATATCCAGTCCACATATGGTATAGGCCATATGAATTTAGCATCCAAGAGATTTTTCAATTCTTCTTTGACTAGCAATGCAACATGGGGATGCATCTTTCTCAGCTTCTGTTTGATAGGTTTAGCATTGGGTAGCAATGGGAGATGGTGTAGTACTAACTCAGGATCCAACCCTGGCATATCTGAGTAGGACCCACTAGTATAAAAATAACAATATATGACCAAATAAACTACCAAAAATTATAGATAAATGACCAAATTTGGTCACTTGATCAGTGGTAGTTTA
Organism: Thuja plicata; assembly: GCA_018584345.1. Taxonomy (NCBI): domain Eukaryota; kingdom Viridiplantae; phylum Streptophyta; class Pinopsida; order Cupressales; family Cupressaceae; genus Thuja; species Thuja plicata. Next base: position 262,142 of record MU224050.1, on the reverse strand, counting down.
TTGCCAATCATTTATCTCGCGACCAAATTTATGACTAAAATATTTTAGTCATTTATTTTTTCATTTATGTAGTCATGTATTTGGTCATTTATTTGGTTGTTTATTTGGTCATTGATTTAGTCATTTATTTGATCATTTATTTGGTCATTAATTTAGTCATTTATTTGGTCACATAAATTTGGTTGCGAGATAAATGACTGGCAATAAATTTGGTCACTTGATCAGTGGTAGTTTATTGCCGGTCATTTATCTCATGACCAAATTTATGACTAAACTATTTTAGTCATTTATTTAGTCATGTATTTGGTCATTTATTTGGTTGTTTAGTTGGTCATTGATTTAGTCATTTATTTGGTCATTGAATTAGTTATTTATATAGTTTTATTTGGTCATTGATTTAGTCATTTATTTAGTTGTTTATTTGGTCATTTATTTGGTCATTTATTTGGTCATTTTTAAGTCATTTTTTAAGTCATTTATTTAGTCATATTAGGGTATGATGGAATCAAACCACCATCCCCCCACTTATAAAATAGGTACTCTTCCATTGAGCTAGTATCCTTTAAAGAATAAGCATACAATTTCAATAAAAGAGTGTGTTTATTGATCTCGTTAATAAAATCGCATTTCATAGATTGTCTTCCAACTGGGAATACCTGGAGTTGATTGAGAAACCTTTTCAATAATTATGGGCTAAAATTCTACCCAGAATACTTATTATTAAATGCAGGCAACTTTCTAAGAATAGTTCCTATACATGATGTCATTAGCTTTCACCAACTATAGATATCATTGTCAATTCTGAAAAACACTTTCAAAATATTGAAAACCAAATTCAAATGTATTCTATTTACAATTAAAATATGCCCATCTTGTTTGTAAAGCATGAAATAACATATAATAGTGAGATAACATACAAGAGAACCCATACACAATGACTACAACAAGCAAGTCACCCAGAAGAAACCCTTCAATGGGTCAACACTCTAGCAAGAGTGAACAAGTGCTCCTCGTTCCACTATCATAGTCAAATTACAAAAGTGTTACAATGCTCCTAAGGCTTTCAAGTGTCATAACAATGTCTGCAACTCACTCCTCACATCTATAATGTGCCTCTGCAACTTAGAAACCCTTGCTCTGCCACTGCCACTACCACTAAAATAGTTAAGGATACAATGAGAGAGAACTTTTCTAACCATTTTATAATGCATTTATGCCTCCTATGACCCCATACACAAAAAATGGAGGATCAAATGTCAAAAAAGTCTGATCAAACAACAAAACAATTCAAATTCCAAGGATTCCCCAAAATGTTCTGGATCATTTAAGGCATTCCTCAACAAGAATATAGTCCCTAGTACCTACTGCTCTGCACCATAGAACTTGAAGAATTCACAATTCTAAGGCATTTAGACAACTCCTTGAATGTGACAAAGGAAACACCATGACCCCAATCATCTAGTTTCTTCTATATGATTTTCAAATCAAAGGCAATGAGAAAACTAAATTTTGACTTATCATCAAGCATTATTGGTGTTAAAGTCAAGGCTAATGAGACATATTTCTCAATTTTTTAGATTCATCCCTTGTTGACCATCCATTCCCAGATTAAGGGTAAGGTAGTGTTATACTAGCTTGAATTGGAGATTACTCGAGCAAAAGGTTGTGGTACAAATAATCAGATCCTGGAATCCATACATGAGATTGATAAAATGGAAGATGAGGAGGAGGTGAGTATTACTAAAGTAGGATTTGATGTTAGTCAAGGGGACCTAACCCCAATTATGTTGCAAATGCACCAAAAGCTACTGTTGGAGCTTTTGCTCACTCCCCAGCATTGATTAGAATTTTTGAGGCAAAAATGTGATGTGTTAAAGCTTTTAGAGTGATTTTATAGTTAGCCAAGGGAATCTAACTACAATGATGTTGCAGATGCACCAAAAGCTACTACTGGAGCTTCTCCTCACTCCCCAGCATTGATTTGATTTTGTGAGGCAAAAAAGTGATGTGTAGAAGCTTTTAAAGCCATTTGATAATGGGTCTTTTTTTTGGCATACTTCTGTAATTACTAATTGGTTGTTTCCCATTTAGTATAATATGAAACTGTCCTTAATAGACATTACTTTGTGAACTTTTACTCTAGAAAAAAAAAATTACCACTGATTAAAAAGTTGACAAAATAAGTTCACTACCTATGTAGCACCCAAAAATCAACAAACACTCTAGATCTTATCAATAAATAAGATGCATAGTTTATCTACCTTTCACTGATCCTATCAAGTTGCCTTGGATCAGTGACAAGAACCTGTACTCCCATCTGCATTTTGGTCTTCTGAAGATTGAAATCCAAACATGCAATTCTTGCTGGGGCCACTCTTGTAGGCATTCCTTGAGTTGTCCGACCAGTATTCAGGGCATAACCATTCAATATATAACTATCTTTAGACCCTTGTCCATGTGCCTTCAAAATATTGATGCCCTGGAGAAAAAAGAAAAACATGATCATTCATAAGAAAGCATCCAAAAAAAATGATTCAGTTATCCTAATCTACAGTTTGTGTAGAGAAAAGAAATCATCTCCCCTAGGCATTTATAAAATCCCCCAGTTCCCAAGGAAGTCGAGTAAAAAAAGAAATAGCCATCAGATAGAGATACACTGGATTATAGGAAATCCACTTGATAATGTAATCCTAAGTTAATAAAAACCACGCCACAGAAAACAGTCTCAGACCTTTCATTCAAAATATGGTCTAATGTGATCAACTTTATCAGCACAGACTATTCAGATATTACACTGTATTTTGATAGCTTGTTGCCTATCATTTTGAAAAACCATTCATTCCACAATTTAATCTAAAAAAATCATGTTGTAATCTAAACAATTTATGTTTTCTTTGCAAAAGGGTTAAATTAATAAACAGGACTGATTATATTTTGATTTG
>MU224050.1:211132-223220 GCA_018584345.1 Thuja plicata | reverse complement strand
GCTACCAACAAGTTCTCAACACAAAGTAGCATCAACCAATGGTTTAGAATAGTATGCCTCAAGTTTGACTCAAGAAAGAAAGAGAGTTTCAAAGCAAGGTTTTTAGTTAGCTGTTGTTTCTTTTCTTTACTGTCATTGTTGCATTGAATTTTTTGTTCCTTTCCCTTGACCCTCCAACCACGAGAAATTGTAGGGCTTGATCCCTTAACTCAAATTCAACCTTGAGTTTGAACCAACTCAAATTGAGTTTGAGTTAAAACTCCCTCCAAAATAAAAAAGAAGATGACTAACATGACTTTATTTGTTGATTAAGTGAAAAGAATTAAATAGCTAAATGTCCCTTTTGATATATTTTTTAATCACTTTATCAAAATGGAGAAATAATTCCTACAAGATAAAACATATTGGAGTCTTTAAAGTAAAATAATAGACATTGATCTTGACTAGAATTCAGTATTGGGTGGCTTATACACCCATCTCGTTTAATTTTTAGAGATAGATAGTGCACTAGGCCTAGCATGAAATGGGATTATTAGTGACTAACTATTTAGTCATTTATTTGGTCCTTTATTTAGTAATTTTTGTTAAGGTGACTGATTATTTAGTCATTTATCTGGTAGTTTATTTAGTCATTTATTTAGTAACTTGTATTTAGTCATTTATTTGGTAGTTTATTTAATCATTTATTTAGTAGTTTATTTGGTAGTTTATTTAGTAGTTTATTTAGTCACTTTTATTTAGTCATTTGTTTGGTAGTTTATTTGGTAGTTTATTTAGTCACTTTTATTTGGTTAACCTTGTGATTTTACCTGGTGACTAAATTAGTCACTTATTTAGTCATCTATACTTGTAAATTAGTAGAATATGATCAATTTTACTCACATGACTAAAAATTTTAGTGGTGTGACTAAGGTTTTTAGTCACATAGTCATATATTTGCCAAAATGTACTAGTGACTATGCGAAATTGATCATCCTTGCCTTGAAGAAACTGATGAACTGTTCTCTCTCCTCTGGGGTGAGTGATTTTGCCAAGTATATGTTCTTTGGGTTCTTGTCGTCTCCCAAATTGACTTCCTCTATTTCTTCTGCTAGTAATGTTGACTTCTCCTCTGTCAAGGGGAGGAGTTCCTTCTTTCCATCTTCTAGCGCCTTAGTGAGGTTTTCGCTAGAAGATACGTCTTGCTTTAGCTTTTTATCATTCTTTTGTTCTTTTTTCTTTTGTGGACTGGAAAGAGGAGCTTCCTCCCCAAAATATGCCACTCTATCAAGGTTAATGGAGAAGCTTGCCTTGTGGTCTCCTGATGGAATGTCTTCCTTGAGTCCATGAAATGAGCTATAGCCTCATCGTTCTCGAAGACATCTAAATCAGGTGGTCCTTGTTGATCCCACTCTATGAGCTCAGGGTGTACAAGACAGATACATTCACAGTTGTTTGGCTCTGGTTGACTGAAAGGGACTACAAATATGGTTCCTACAAAACTAGACTGTGATGTGGATGCACCACTTCAGGCCTGATAAATGATATGCTTGTCTATGCAAGGTTGTTCGATAATGGTCAGTTGGTCAAATAAGTCTTCTAGATTTATGATAGTGTCTGACCAAGGGGAATTATCTGGGATCGATGGTTCAGAGTAGTGAAGGGATCTCCACTCATATTTGTGGGAGTCAGTCTCAATAGAACGCTCGTCGGAAGTCTCACTTCTATGGTTATCATCGATTGCTATGGCGAGGTCTATTTGGGTTTGTGTATTTCCCTCTTCGGCGGGCAACAACTGTGCTAATATGTTTCCTATCAAGACATGTTCTGTGTTGTGCCCCCGGTGCATCTCTGCTATTTGTTCCTGATTGACTTGAATTTCTTGGATCATAGGACTGGTTCTTTGTTGTCCATAGCCCAACCCTCTCATGTTTCTCTGGGTCAGTGGGAGAGACAATTCCATTATGCCTTATTGTCTTGCCCCCAGCTCGGTTGTACCATCATACCCAAATCTTTGTATCATTGTGTAACCATTACCATAGTTTGATAGGGGTAGTGGTGCTTGGATTGTCTCTGGTGGGTCTTGGTATAACCAGCTATTGATGTCTTGTTCAAATGGCTTTTCTTCCGCTATGTCTCCCCATTGGACAGAGGTTGTGGGTGGACATATGAATAGAACAAGTTGCGGAGTTTCTATTGTAATGACAGGTTGTGGCATGCCATAAGTTCTCGGGCTCTGGGGCATGTGCGTGATGGTGAAAGCCTCTTCATATTTGTATTCACCACAACACTTGTCAGTAATGGATATCTTGCCCGCTTTCCGTGTGATATCTTTAAGATTTGAATCTCAAGAGGAGGGAATACTTGTGTCCTAGTTAATGACTATCCTTCGTGCTATTTGTGGGACATCCTTGGGATTCAAAATTGAAGAGGATGGGATGCTTGCATCTTAGTTTAATGGTACCTGGTTATCAGTGCTAATTTGGACTATATTATAGTATTGGAAAGGGTTGGGATCTCCCTCTATGATGATTTCCTCTCCCTAGTGTGGGAACTTGATGCATTGATGGTATGTTGAAGGTACAGCTTGCATTTCATATCTCCAAGGTCTCCCTAGTAGCATGTTGTATCCCAACTCAAGGTGTAAGATTTGGAAGGGAGTGTTTTTTACCACGGGACCAATACAGACAGGTAGAATGATAATACCTTTAGAGGACCTTTCCTCTTCATCATAAGCTCTGATATTTATCCTCCTTGTGACATCTATGCTTGATTCTAAATAGCCCAGTTGTTTGATTAACTTTAAAGTACATATATTCAATCCATCTCCACCATCAACAAGGACCCTACGGATAGAACTTTTGTGGACTTGGACAAGTAAGTGCAAAGGATCATTATGCAGGGGTTTATGTGGCGGCACATCATGGTCTGTGAATGTGGCATGTTTGTTAGCAGTTATATGGTTGACCATCATTTGGAAGCTCTCGAGTGTTATGTCCCTAGGGACAGTTGCATTCTGAAGGGCTTGGTCAAGTGCCTGTTTATGCTGTGGAGATATGTGCAATAGGTCAAACATGGACATCTGGGCAGGTGTGCACTTTAGTGGGCCCACTATGCTTGTTTGTGGATCTGATTTTTCTATAGGATTGGCCGATATAGTAGATGAGGATGGTACTCCTTGCAAGATGACTCTTGCACCATGCATTGTTATAGCACATTTGTTACCTTGGTCTTTGATAGTGATCATAGCCACGTGGCTATCTGAAGGATTGAGGCAATTGATAACATTATCACTGTTTGCATATGTATAGTTGACTTGTTTTACTGGTCCACAAGAACCAGAAGCTTTTCCCTTGTTGTGATCATGAAAGGTATCATTGAAAATAGTGTGATTAGTTGTGCCTTTAGTTTGGGTATTTGCCACATCGATGGTCCCTGTGTCAATCGGGTCTTGGATAACATGTTTCAATCGGTAATAGTTGGATGTTTTATGTCCTTTTACCCGATGGAACTTGCAGAAGTATTTGTCATTATACCATCTTGGTTTGTTTTCATCCTATTCAAAGTCCCTGATTTCTGGGAGAGTGATAGTGTTTGATTGTATCAACTTGCGTACAGTTGATTCTATCAACTCTCCTAATGGTGTGAAATCTCATTGCTGGAATTGAAACCCTAGTCTGCATTGTTTCTGTTGTTGATTGCTTGACATAGCGACCACTTGTACAGGGGGAGGTTGGTTTTGGGTGTATGCTTGTTGATTGGGCCCTGTGGGTTTTTGGTTGGCCATAGGTGCGCCTTGCAGTGACACCTTGGGTTGTGTGTAGTTGACTATCTTCACATCAATGACACCATCACTAGTGACATTTTTGTTTTTGTTCCACCACTTAGCTTTGTCTGTTGCATTTTTGTTTGTATTTGTTTGTGTTGGATCTACAAGGATTCCTTGTTTGACTAAGTTCTGCTCACAACGAACTCCTCGTTCGATGAGTTATGTGAAGTTTGGAGCTAATCTGTTGTGAATGACATGTCTGGAATTAGATTGTCAACAAACATGACTATTAAGTCTTGTTCGGGCACATCATATGTTATGCGGTTTTCCGTATTCCTCCATCTCTATAGGAATTTCACAAAAGACTCTCCATCCTTCTGCTTGATATCACAAAGGTCCTTGATGCTAACCTTGCGCTCGATGTTATGATGGAAGTGACCTATGAAATCTTTAGCCAGTTCACCCCAAAACTGAATGCCATGAGGTAAATGCGAGAACCATTCCATTGTTGGTCCAGCCAAGCTTTGTGGGAACAGTCGCATTAAATATGTCTCATCATGGGAGACCTCGATGTAACTAGAAAAGAACTCCCAGATATGTTCAATAGGGTTGGTACTGCCCCTATATTTGTCAAATTTTGGTACCGAGAAGTGACTTGGGAACGGAGACATGTGAAGAGAATGGTCAAAGGGGTATGGGTATAAATCCTCTGTGGTGTAGGATTTAGTTTGCCCCTAATTTTTCATATCCATCATTTGGGTTTGAAGGGTTTGCATTTGTTGCATTAACATGTCCATTTGATATTGAGGCTGGTGTGTGAGGACATTCCTCTATGTTGTAGTGGGTATGAGGCTACGCCTCTGTGTCCCTTGAGTAGGAACATAGGATTTCATCCTAGGGACTTGATATTCATTCCCCACCGAGTGATTTGTAAATGGGGGCACATGGGTAGCCCATGGTGGGTTTTGATTATTTTGTTATTGTGATTAAAACCGGGGTTGATACTACTGGGGTTGATATTGCTGCTGCTGAGATTGGATTTGAGGCAACTAAAGCTGGGGTTGCTATTGTGTGGGTTGGTTTTGAAGCAATTGAAGCTGGGGTTGCTGTTGCGGGGGTTGGAATTGAGGCAACTAAATTTGGGGTTGTTGTTGTAGGGGTTGGAATTGAGGCAACTGAAGCTGGGGTTGCTGTTGTAGGGGTTGGAATTGAGGCAACTGAAGCTGGGGTTGTTGTTGCAGGGGTGGGATTGATGTCAGAATGGGAAAAGAAGTAGCCTTAAGTGGGCATTGACTGTAAGTCATTCCTACTGAGATGGATCCCTGTGGGCATGAGGTGTTGATCCCAAGACTAGTGTGAATTGACTATAGTAGAGGCATAGTTTCAAAATAGTTGTTGTTTCATGGGATGGAAGGCATAGCATGAGAGCTTGATTATCCTGGCATACTAGTGACCATGGGTGCACTTAGTTGCGAGCCTGTCATGCTTTGAGTAGAAGATGTGCTGGCTTGGGTTGGGTCATTGGTTTGACTGGGTATAGTCTATGTCGATGTAGGTAAGACTAATGGTGGAAAGATCTGAGACATAATAGGTAGTATCTGAGGAGGCTGAGTAGTGTTTTGACCTGCGAGAGGGCTTTCGGGCCATATAGTCGATACACTGAATTCAGCTGGGAGTTTCACTCCCTTCTTTATTAGCATGGATAAGTAACATTTAGGGTTCCTCTCTATAATATCATCAACTAATTTTGTGGAGTAAGCATCTTCCTCCACATCTTCAAGCTCTGCTTCTATGATATCTTGGAAAAAGGCTGCGCCACGAGGTTGTTCAATGAATACAGCAGAACTGGTATTGACAAAAGGATCGTTCTCTTGCTTTGTTTCCCAAGCAGGGAATCTATTGATGTATGACTCATCAGGTTGAGTTCTAGCCTTAGACCTTGTGTAAGGCCCTCCATGAGGTGTTTGAGACATAGTGCGGTCCAGGTTTTGTAACTAAAACAAGTGATATAAAGCAAACAAGGAAGAAGATCCTTTCTGAGGAAGTCCGAGTTATGTTTTGGACAAGGGTAATTCTAAGGATAGATTTTGATATAACTTAATCTCAAAGTGGTGATGATAAAAAGATAAGATTTGTGGACCTTTGCCTTGGACAAAGTCACTTTGATAAAGATGATGATGTTTGATATAATGAGATCAAGGTATTTCGAGTCTGAGCTTTTGAACTAACAATTTTCTTGACAATAATCATGCTTTACAAAGAAGGGATAATCTTTAATGTTTAGAGATTCACACAATGTTCTTCACATTTTCCAGGGATAGACACTAGTTTTGGACACCAAATGAAGGATTCTTTCAAGGTTCTAGGTCAAAATAGGTGTAATGTATCTCTGGTCAATTGCGGTACAACTTCACCGATTGTGATAGTTTATCACCGATTGCAGTAATAAACACGATAATTACGATAATAAACAAGTTAATTGTGGTATACTTCCTTCAATTGTGGCACAATGTGGGCAATTGCGGTAAATGAGGAACAGTCTAAAAAAGACTAGAGATTGATATCACTGCTTGTTAATTTTGATATTTTTGGAACAACGCTTCTGATTTGCAAGACAATTGACATCGACAACCCTAGACTTTAACACGTTTGACTCATTTTGACAGTTTAGATGTTTTGTTTTGCATTTTCAGAAACTAATCTAAGAAACAAGCATAATAGATGCTATGTTTTGAAGAATGAAGACTGATACTGTTTATGTTCTACAACTTTTTCAAGTTGCAAGGTTATCACGAGGTCTCAACAATGAACAATCAAATTAATCTAGGTCAATGGCTACAGAATACAATGTTATAGGCCCAATACTTGAATGTCCATTAGCACACACAGAAATTGTCATGCTACTAGGACACGAAGGTCCATGAGGTAGGTGCCCGTGTTTTTGTCATTTCCAGGTATTGTTGTTGTGAAGTGAAGATCTCTTTCACAACACAAATACCATGGGAAACATATGTTGGGAATCTTGGGGGGAAATTTTGCAACCCCTTGCAGTATAATAAGGTACCTATTCAGAGGTAAAACAGGTTGGCCTTTATTTAATCAAGGTTGTAGTAAGGGTCTGTCGTGTCTCTCCAATCGGTTTGTATGTGCGTGACTCACTTAAGATCCTAGTTGATCATGCTGTATCCTTAGGGATATTCACCCGATCTAGACTATCACCAATACGCCTCGCCCGAGCTTGGCTAGATAAGACAGAACTTTGGTTCACGCCTTGTTTATATACGGATCATAAGGATTACCAGTTTAAGTTCGTTCTCTGAGGAAGAAGCGCTTTCCCTGGACAAGCCTTTTTTAAAAAGTATAAAGGTTTGTAATCTAATAGTTTGTGCAAGTGCACCCAAAACTCAAGACACAAGGTAAATCGATTAAGCTCCAAAGTTTGAAATGTGAACTAAGCTACACCACCATACAAGAACCAATGTTAAATTTTAAGCCCAAAAAGTAGGTGTTGATTGCTTGTTCAATTTTAATGCACCAATTTGAGAGATTTTTTTGCCTTTGTTCAATTTTAGCTCCCACATCAATTTTAAGCCCAAATCTAAAATGTGAGATGTGATATGTTTGGCAAGCACTGTTTTTTTTAAACCCAAATCAACAAGTGAATTCCTTTTAGTTTGCTTTGTTTAGACAGGTTAGTATCAAAAGGATTCTATGCAAAATGAGAGTATGTGTAACTTTGAAACAATGAATGATTGATACTCACAATAACTTACCCTTCTCTGTTCTCAGTGATTTGCCCAGCCCTGCATAGAAAACCAGGAAATGTTAGTTTAGAAATAAATAGACAAAATATATGCAATATTTCTTGCAATTGCGGAAAAGTACTGGCAATTGTAGCAAATATCTGGTGATTGTGGAAAAGCACTAGCAACTGCAAAGAAGTACTATCAATTGCGGCATGGATCAGGCAATTGCGGCCAAATAATGACGATTGTGACACAGATTGGGCGATTGTGGCAAAGTACCAGAAGAAAGAAGATAGAATAATACTGTGAAAGCCTACAATCAATTGTGGTGTTAAACTAGTCGATTGCGGCACCATATAGTCGATTGTGGAAAAATAGCAGCAATTGCAAAATAACACAGATATAAAAAAAAAGACAAATTTTTAGATTTGCGACTTTATGGCCATGGTTGATCAATCCTGTTTGTCTTCTGCAAGAGATATTTGGGCTGTTTATTTCATGTTGGGCTCACCAAAATGTACGCCTCCTCTTTCGTGATTCATGGTTCCCAAGCTTTACAAAGGCAAGGGTTAGTAGCAAAGGTTTCACCAATGAGATAAATCAAGTACACAATAACTACTAAAATGAATAACCTAAAACATAATCAATAAAATGTACAAGCAAGAGAAAGGAAAACAAATAAATTCAAACCCCGTGATACTTGAAGCTTCTATTGTTTCTCTCTACTCCTTCCGAAACGCTACTCTTGATGCTCAATATTGGCGGGGTAGCTTCTATGACTTGAGAAGCGTCGAGAATCTGCTAATTGAAATGAGTGTGTGATCGCAAGATGGCTTAAATGCTAGAACTAAATTGACATAGTAATGGCGCACGAGAGCTTGAAATCTTGGATCCTTAAAATGGTTATGAAGGGTTTATTATATAGGAATTGGTGATGATATGAACGATTGAAATCAATCCCAGAGATAAGGAGATGAATTGTTGAGATTAAAAGGAACTGGAGAAGCCTTGAGTAAACTCCAACTCTTCAATTGGTAGAGGAGATAGAGTTTGGTTGTCTTAAGAGCTAATTGTGAGTTACCTTTTTGAACTGAAGAGGTGGGTGAAATTACCCATGTGGACTAAAGAGATGGGTGGAGTAACCCATGTGATCTTATTGGAGTTATCTCTTTGAAAATAAATGAATATTTAATTGATTTATTTAATTATTGTTTTCAACATGTGAGATAATTGAATTCTTTTTTGATTTAGAATTGCTTTTATTGAATGAAATTAAATTAATTTAATTAAAATTAATTTAATTGGGAGAATTTAATTAGTAAGTTTAAATATTTGAATTTAAACTATAGGAAATTGAATTTAATTAATTAATTAATTAATGGTAATTAATCAATTAAGGTTAATTAATTAAATAAAATTAATTATTTAATTAATTTTGAGAATTTGATTAGATAATTTGGGGAATGAATTTAGAGGAAAATAGATGATTAATTAATGATTAAAAAACCATTAATTAATAGATGAAAATTAGTGTTTTTAACGTAAAGTCGCAAGCCTGTCCATTTTCAGGTGTTTACAGAACCAAAGTCACAGTGATACCCGACGAGCATAAGACAATGTTTCCCGACAAAGAAAAATCACAGGATGCCTGAGGAGCTGAGAACAGAGTTGCCCGACGAGTAAAATCCAATGATGCCCGACAGACGGAGATCCCGAAGCTGACTAGAGTCACACCGACGGAACTGGCAGTTGTCACCTTTGACTAACTGTAGAGTTGACTGACAGAATAGAGAGTACAGAAAACAACAAAATATCCAGCTGGCAAGAGCTAAAGATAGACTTAATTGGTTGTTTTTGTTGTTTTATTCAACCAAAGTTAAGTGATTGATTTAAAGAAGATTTGTACAAATTGCATAAAGATAACTACGAGATAAATTAGGAGTTATGCTTTAAATTAGATTGGCTGGATTGTTTTTCACACCAAGAGCCAAGAATCAAGAATCAAGAAATGGTGAATATCATGTCTATATAGGAGACAAGTTTAATTCATTTCTATATAAAAAGAAAGGGGAGTGAATAATAAGAGGATGCTAAAGAGAAATTGATGAAGAATTACTTCATACAGTCTTGATCAATCAAGCTGAAGGAGAGAAATAATTCTGTAGACACCGACGAACAATGAAGCACAACATCACAGAGAAGAAAGTGTGAAGCACAAAGAATTGAAATGATACATTGTTCAGAGAGGTAATGTACTTAAATAGATATGAAAATTTGCAATTCAAGTTGGATTAGAAATAGGTCATTATGTTTCAGTTTAACCATTGAAGCATCAAGTCTCTTAACAGAGTAGGATTTAACAGTCTTCTATATATTGAGGTACATCCCAAGGAGTGCCAAAAAGGTTGATTCATGAAAGTAGCATTGGACTTGTGAGATACCTATTGACAGTCTAAGAAAAGGCTGATTCAACGATGGTAGAAAGATTTGCATAAATCCTATTGATAGTCTATGAAGGAGGTTGATTTAAGGATGGTAGCAAATAGATGCATGATACTAAGTGACAACCTCTATGTATAGTGTTTTGTAACCTTTAACAGGGTTTGATCCTAACAGGGCTCACTTTAGAAGAGTGAAAATTTGGGGCACCGGTCCCAGTGGTTTTTTCTCTTAATAGGGTTTCCACGTTAAAAATCTATGTGTTATGTGTGTATGGTTCATTACTTTACTGTTTTACATTTTACATATGCATTTTCGGATTGATCGGTATACTCTACATATTTATTGAGTGTTGGTAAATTGTTTTTGCTGCTTATTGGTAATCAAGGAGAACAAGTTCAGAAAAGGAAAATTGACAAATAGTTAAATCATTAATAGTAAGTCATGGCATGGATCTTATAGGGACTTAATAATCTGAGATTTATTGATTGGTGGTTAAGTTTAAAGATAAGTTTTTGAAGCCATTGATAAGACGCCACTTATCAGGTATTGGTAATGATGTTACTCAATTCCTAGATACTGACTATGTGTTTCCTACAGGAGCTTTGACAATAGATCAATTGAGAGAGAAACATGAGCATAAATACATGGTTATAGAACTTTCTTCCTCACTCTCCGATGCTGAATTTGAAGATGTCAAGGATTGCAAAAATGCAAAGAAAATGTGGGACAAACTAAAGCTTATACATGGAGGTGATACAAATGTTCTGAGAGCCAAGGCAGAAAGCCTTAGAGGAAAATTTAATGATCTCAGAATGAAAGAAGGAGAAAACATCACATAGTATAGCACAAGAATAAAAGAAGTAGTCAATGCCATATGAGGTGTTAGAGGTACACTTGAATAGGAGACAATGGTAAGTAAAATCTTAAGAACCTTATTGCCTGTATATGCAATTAGAGTTTCTGCCATTCAAGAAATGAGAGCAATAGCAAACAACACAGTTACTCTTGATAGTTTAATTGGTAGATTGATTTCATTTGAAATGAATAACTTTGACAATAGTGTCTTACCAAACTTAGAGTTTGCATTTAAGTCTTCTATGAAAATAAGTAAATCCAATCATAGATACTCATCTAGAAAAGACAGTGAAAGTGAAAGTGAAGAAGAAGATCTAAATGAAATAGAAACACTTATGGCTAGAAGAGTGCAGAGAGGCAAAGGTAAATACAAAGGCAATTTACCACTTGTATGCTTTAATTGTAAAGAGATTGAACACTTTTCTGCAAGATGTCCTTATAGAAGAAAAGATGACAGAAGTAAAGACAGACCTTTTGAGAAGAAATCTGACAGAGGTGATAACAAATATTACATAGGTTACCGACAATAAAAAAGAAGAGATACCCGAGACTACAAGGATAAACGCAAGAAGGCTAGCTACCTAGCTGCTTGCAAAGATGATGATACTAACACTGAATCTAATGAAGACATCGAGATGGTATTTGTAGTTGTGAAGGATGATTCAGATGAAGATGAAAGGTATGAAGAAATTGCACTCATATCTAAGGTTAGCAAGAATGACATCTAGATTATAGATAGTGGCTACACTCACCACATGACGGGTGACAAAGAAAAGTTTAACACTTTTGAGTTTTACAATGGTGGTACAGTAAGAATGGGTAATCATACACCTTGTCCGGTTGAGGGTAAAGGAACTATAATGTTAAATAACCTAATTAAATATGAAAATGCTTGTTGTGTAAAAGGATTGAACTATAATCTATTGAGTGTTTCTCAGCTGAATAATTCAGGTCACAGAGTGGCATTTGAGAACAAGAAGGCAAAGATCTTCAATGAATCAAGAAAACTGATTGGTACTGGTGAACAGACTAAAGGTAACTTATTCTATCTGAATGATACTAACACCACTTGCTTAATGACTAGAAATGAAGACATATGATTGTGGCACAAAATATTGTGTCATGTGAATTTTGAAAACATGATAAAGATAAGCAGAAGAAAAAATATAGGAGGCTTACCGACGATGACAAAGCCAGACAACATCATGTGCAAAAATTATCAAAAAGGTAAAATGACAAAGTCTAGTTTCAAAATTAAAACCCATACATCTGATGATATTCTAGAATTAGTCCATAC
>MU224050.1:197348-208481 GCA_018584345.1 Thuja plicata | reverse complement strand
GAAAAGATCACTTGACATTAATGTCAGATATCTGTGAGATATTTGTTTGGCATTGTTGTCAAAGGGAGAGAAAGTTTCCATATTATCACAGTCTTCAGAAAAAGAAGAAAGATTATCCATTATCAGAATACTCCAATAGGTAGAGATCATATCCATAGGGAGAGAGTTTGTATAAAGGAGTTAATACAAAGGGAGAGTTGCTGACAAGAGACAGAGACATCAAAGAAGAAGAACAGTCAAAAGATAGATATTGACACAAGGAAAGGACGCAACACATTAGAACAAGAAACAAAGAGAACTGCAAGAATCAAATCTAAGCTAACACAGAGCTTACCAGCGGTCAGACATTTTTATCGGTTATCAAACACTGTTTGGTAGTTTGATGATTCTCAACAATTGTATTTCATATTGTATTAGAAATAGTATAGTGTGATAATATAAGTTTGTTGCCATCAATGCCAAAGGGAGACATTGATGACATATAATTGATTGAATGTTTGATAATGTTAAGTTAAAGATAATGCAAGATAGTAAATGAGTTAATGGTTTGTATTGTCATTGATGTCAACTTGATATCATCTGTACGGTTATGTATAAAATGCAAAAGACTTCAGAGAATCAATGGAAAAAAGATTGTGCTTTTAGAAATGCATAAAATTCAAGTATTCACTCAGTGACAGATAACACCAATGGAGTGTACACCATCGTTAAAGGCAAAGAACCACAGTCATAGTGATACCCGATGAGCAGAAGACAGTGTTGCCCAAAGAAGAAAAATCACAGGATGCCCGACGAGTTGAGAACAGAGTTGCCCGACAAGTAAAATCCAACGATACGTGACGGATGAAGATCCTGAAGTTGACTAGAGTCACACTAACGGAACTGGCAGTTGTCACCGATGACTAACTACAGAGTTGGCCGACAGAACAGAAAGTTCAAAAAATGACAAAATATCTAGCTGGCAAGAGCTAAAGATAGACTTAACTGGTTGTTTACTTTGTTTTATTTGACCAGAGTTAAGTGATTGATTTAAAGAAGATTTGTACAGTTGGCACAAAGATAACTACGAGATATATCAAGAGTTATTCTTTAAATCAGATAGGCTAGAATGTTTTTTACGCCAACAGCCAAGAATCAAGAAATGGTGAATATCATGTCTATATAAGAGACAAGCTTAATTCATTTCCACATAACAAGAAAGGGTAGTGAATAATAAGAGGATGCTAAAGAGAAACTAATGAACAATTACTTCATACAGTCCTGATCAATCAAGCTGAAGGAGAGCTAAAGAATTCTACAGACACCGACAAACAGTGAAGCACAACATCACAGAGTAGAAAGTGTGGAGCACAAAGAATTAAATTGATACATTGATCAGAGAGGTAATGTACTTAAATAGATATGAAAATTTGCAATTCAATTTGCATTAGAAACAGGTCATTTTGTTTTAGTTTAACCATTGAAGCATCAAGTCTCTTAACAGAGCAGGACTTAACAGTCTTCTATATATTGAGGTACATCCCAAGGAGTACCAAAAAGGTTGATTCATGAAAGTAGCATTGGACTTGCGAGATACCTATTGACAGTCTAAGAAGAAGGTTGATTCAAGGATGGTAGTAAGATTTACATAAAGCCTATTGACAGTCTATGAAGGAGGTTGATTCAAGGATGGTAGAAAATAGATGCCCGAAACTAAGTGACAACCTCTATGTATAAAATCCTCTAACAAGGTCACACCTAACAGTGTGTTTGTAACCTTTAACAGGGTTGGCTCCTAACAGGTCTCACTTCAGAAGAGTGAAAATTTTGGGTTTCCACTTCACAGGGTTTCCACGTTAAAAATCCATGTGTTATGTGTGTATGGTTCATTACTTTACTGTTTTACATTTCACATATGAATTTATGGATTGATTGGTATACTCTGCATATTTACTGAGTGTCGGTAAATAGTTTTTGTTGCTTATCAGTAATCAAGGAGAACAAGGTTAGAAAAGGAAAACCGACAGACAGTTAAATCATTAATAGTAATTCATGGCATGCATCTTATAGGGACTTAATAATCTGATATTTATTGATTGGTGGTTAAGTTTAAAGATAAGTTTTTGAAGCCACTGATACACCCCCCTCTCAGTTATTACTAACAAAAATATCTTACAAAATATTCATAACCACCTGCACTCAGTTGAATTTGGTTGGGAAAAATGCTAAAATTTTGTCAACAATCAAAGAGAAAGGTCATTGAAGATAATTGTAAGAAGAAATTGCAAAAATTGAATGAAAAACTATTTTACCATGTATTTGACTGTTATTTTGTTTTTCTCGATCCTGTATAGATTCAAATGATAAATATGATCTGATAGAAAGTTGGGAATGTTCCTTGTCTTCAATTTTCATCAAACCAGAGGTCCTAAGGTGGAGTAATAAGGGAGAAAACTTGTCACAGTCACCTGGAAATTGTTATTTTGAAGAAAACTAGGTTAGTCAACTTCAAACCCTCATATCTTCCAATGTAACTGTGGGAACTTTCTAAAACCAGGTTTAAATGAAAGATATGCCAATTTATTTTAGTTTTCATTTTATCTTAGATCAGTTGGGTGCGGTATCAAGGAGAAATGCTTAAAACCCTATCCAGGCATCTCAATGTGACTGGGAGATTTGTGTAACCAGTAGGTTGTAGACCCTATAAATTTTTATGGGAATCTATTCAGAGCCTATGGTTGAAGGAGGAGACTCATTTCAAGTGTCTCAAAATGTTCCAATAGTTTTTTTTATCAAGGAACCAAGTTTAGGGAGTACTTCCTTCTTTAGGTGATCCAATTAGGCCTCCTAGACATTAGTGAGGATTTCCAAGTAAATTGAGTTTTTGAAGGATCCAAGACCTGTCCTCTTGGTAAAAGTGTTTCCCCAACATTTGAAGTAAGTCTATGTATTTATTTTGGTAGGTCTTTCAGAGGTTTTTGTCACAAAATCACAAAATGCATTCAGAAAGGGCTAGTAGAAGACAGTGCCAAGTAGGACAGTTTTGAGTTTGTGATTGAATTGAACCAAGGGAGTATTTTTTTTGGTTTGAGGGGTGTCAAGGGATTTTTTTGACATGTATGAATGATTTAGAGACTTGGAAATACATTGGAGTGACCTTGGACGAGGAAGGTACATTGGATCACTGGGTGAACAAAGGTGCATCACCAAGAGGGATGTATGAAATCATGAACAACTTAGTAAGGGGTTATGGGGTAAATGATTTGATGAGTTGGTGAATAGGTAAACAATCACTTAAAGTTGTAGGGCTCTGGTGTAGATTCTCCAAGTGAAATGGGTAGGAGGGATTGATTGAATCAAACAAAGACTTTTTTTTTTGTTCAAGTTGTTATAGTGACCAGAGCTCTGCATCAAGTGGTATTTGTATTATTTTCCATGACATCATGGGGCTTTCCTTTATTATCATCCTTATTTTGGAAATACATGACAATACTGAAAAATCACTACCTTCCTCATCTTAATACTGTTGCTCATTGTCTTTATTTACCACTGTATTATTTACACCTCATTGTCCTTGCCATTGTAAATACTGCTCTTTTGCTACAAACAACTTATTTTTAAACAAAAGACTGAAGTTCAAATATTCATAATTGTTTCTCAAGCTTTTCCTCTCATACATTTGGCATTCACGCCTCAAAAATACTACTTTTTGATGATGAATCCAATGGCATTTCTAGACTTGGTGCTCTTTCTTCTATTTCCACAACTCACCATACTATCATAATAGCAGGATACCCTTGATCAAATGAAAATATTTCTACGAAATTAGTCCAAAATTATAGGTTTTTTGGATGCTTTTCTATTACATTTACATATTATTGTTTCTTTTGGTATGTTTCTATCAACCATTAATCCACTTCTTATATATATCCTTGCCTGATTCATATCAGCATCACAATGCTCATGATGATAACTTGTTGCAATGAATACATCGACATATGAATATATTCATTTCCCATTGATACACTCACCATCACCAATATTCATGTACCGAGCGACCCAAGAAGGACTCCGTCATTTGAATCTTCTTAACCAGTCTATGATACCATGTGAAAGTAATTAAATTTATAGTAGACTTATGCAATAGTTGATAATTTTCTTCTTTCTTGATTGCAAGATAACTTTAGAATTTAACTTTAACAAATCTCAATATCAATAATGATATAGTATGATGATGAATGTAGCCGCCAATGTTCATTGCTTGATACATGGAAAGAGAAGATGAGGAATTGATGGTGAGCAACGAAGAATTGGTTCGCCTTAAAGATACAGAATGTTCCAACAATGAGTAAGTACCTGGAACCTTCTGTATCTTTAAGGGAACCATTTCTTTGTCGATACCAAGAAAAAATGCAGGGCTCTAAGTTCAATAAACATCATTGGCTGGGTATGTGCAGGATTATGGTATGCCAAAAAGTGGCGGTGTGAAAAGAAGTCCTGATTAGTAAATTGATTGAAAAACAACTATAACTTTAAAATGGTATAACATTTTTTTAAATATTCAACATACGTCACATTCTATGCTTCACCTACCACAAGAAAAAAAGAAAAGAAATTTAATTTGATGAAGTTTAGACTAAGTTAAGGTGGTCAGACACGGGAGCTTTTATATTTTGGAAATTTTTTAGAAGAAAAATCATAATTAATTATTTACTTGGAAAAAAATTACAAAAAAATATGGATCACATCTGCACATGAGTCTACTACTTACATCTACAATCTTGTAAAAAAATGTTATCATCTGATTATGTTTAAGGTGGTCAGACATACACCTACTTCTTATCTTTCTAGTCCTGATAGATACACTCATTGAAAAATAAATATAACTTTCAAATGGTATAACATTTTTGAAATCAAAAAATTGAGTCACGTTCTATGATTTACCTACTACAAAAATAAAAATAAAATTTTTTAATTTGATGAAGTTTAGACTAAGTTAAGGTGGTTAGACATGAGATTTTGTATATTCTGGAAAAGTATGAGTAGAACGATCATAATTAATTATTTACTTGGAAAAAAATGAAAAAACAATATATGTCACATTCGCACATGATTATACTACTTATATCTAGAATCTTGTAAAAAAATACTATCATTTGATTGTGTTTAAGGTGGTCAGACATACACCTACTTCTTATCTTTTTCCTGAAATTTTCATACTACTGCATTAAAATTTGAAAATTTCACCATATAGAATATTTTATTTTGAAAAAGGGCTAGTATCTTAGAAACTACATTCAATTTTCTATACATGTTTTTCTTACATATTTTTGATATAATATTGATAACTTGTTCAAATTTTTATGTGAACTTGCCTAACCCTGATTTTCTGAATTTTCATTACCACTTAAGTACCTGTTTGGCATACAATGATCCTGCACATACCCGGCTATAGATCCATGGCTAAATGGATACAAGAATTGAGTGCACAAGGTTCTATTGATCAATCCATCACAGAGGTAATTCATGTATCATTCCTCAAGTCATGTCAATTATTCTCCAGGTCATGATAAAGTATGCTGAAAAGGGTATCAAAAACCATAGAGAGTATGTCTGGTGCTTTGGAAAAGTTATAAGAAAGCCATTAGGTGTAGTAGACATTTTGGAAAATTTGGGTGTTGGGTGTTGCTTGTGAGCCCAAAACTTGTTGAAACCTCTTTAACCCACCTTGTATAGACCTAAGACATCCACCTTAGTCATTGGAAGGTGTTTGAGGAGTTTGTGAAACATTTTCTATTTGGAGAGTTTAGGGTACCTTGTATTTTCCCTTATAAGTCTAACCTAGAATGATTTGATTCTTACCACATTTACCAATCTGCATCACTTAGTGTCTCAATCTTTTGTTCACTCCATAATTTCATTATGAAATGAGTTGGGTAATGATCCTTTGCAAACATCGCCTCATTCCAGGTCAACCCCACATGCATTGCCAACTTCAATGTCAAAAACATGTAGCATGCAAAAATCCTCTACTACACATCATATTAGTAGATCCCTCTTTTTCTATCTCTTTTGTTATGTGTTTGTCTCCTTTGAAGTGTTCTTTTTTGTGGGCATTTCATAGTGTTATCATTTTTTGTAGCAAAAGATGCACATGAGGATGCGCCAGAGGCAATTACTAGTAATAACATACCATCATTACCTAGATCTTCCCGTATTGCTAGTATGGTAATGTTGCAGGCCACATTGGTGGTGAGCAACAAAGAATTGATTTATCTTAAAGATATAGAATGTTCCAATGACGAATAAGTACCTGGAACCTTATGTATCTTTAAGGGAATCATTTCTTCCTTATTCATCAACAATGTGGCCTGCAATGTTACTGTAATAGAAATACAGGAAGATCCATGAAATGATGGTTTGTTAGCACCAGTAGTTGGCTCTGGCGCATCCTTATATGCATCTTTTTCTACAGAAGATTATTAAACTGTGATACGCCTGCAAGAAAGAACACTTCAAGGGAGACAAACACATAACAAAAGAGGGAGAAAAAGAGGGATCTACCAATATGATGTGCAGTAGAGGATATTTGCATGCTGTATTTTTTCAGCATTGAAGTTGGTAATACAGGTGGGGTTGACCTAGAATGAGGCAGTGTTTGCACATGATCATTACCTGACTCATTGCGTAATGAAATTGTGGAGTGAATAGAAGATTGAGACACTAAGTGATGCAAAGTGGTAAATGTGGTTGGAATTAAATCATTTTAGGTTAGACTTATAAGAGAAATACAAGGTACCCCAAACTCTCCAAATAGAAAATGTTTCACAAACTCCTCAAACACCTTCCCAAAGACCAAGGTGTATGTATTAGGTCTATACAAGGTGGGTTAAAGAGGTCTCAACAAGTTTT
Organism: Thuja plicata; assembly: GCA_018584345.1. Taxonomy (NCBI): domain Eukaryota; kingdom Viridiplantae; phylum Streptophyta; class Pinopsida; order Cupressales; family Cupressaceae; genus Thuja; species Thuja plicata. Next base: position 201,590 of record MU224050.1, on the reverse strand, counting down.
GGGCTCACAAGAAACACCCAACACCCAAATTTTCCAAACTGTCTACTAGACGTAATGGATTTTGCACTTTCCAAAGCACTAGAAAAATTCTCTATGGTTTCTAGTACCCTTTTCAATATACTTTAGCATGTCTATCAGATTGTTGACACTAACAGTCCTCTTCTGATGCCACTTTTTGAACACCTTCACAAAGACCAAGGTGTATGTCTTAGGTCTATACAAGGTGGGTTAAAGAGGTCTCAACAAGTTTTGGGCTGACAAGAAACACCCAACACCCAAATTTTCCAAACTGTTTACTAGACATAATGGAGTTCCCACTTTCCAAAGAACTAGACAAACTCTCTATGGTTTCTGATACTCTTTTCAACATACTTTAGCATGTATGTCAGAATATTGACACTAACAGTCCTCTTTCGGTGCCACTTTTCAATGGGCATGCTATACTACTGACGAAATTACCATAAAAAATAATGATGCTTATCCCTTATACATTCTATAGTTTTGACGCCAACATGTGACGGGAATGCTATACTACCGATGGAAGAACCATCAAAAATAATGATGGATAACTGTCAGACATTCTAATATTCTGACGCCCAGTTTCGATGGTGATGCTATACAGTCAACGATAATACCGTCGAAAGTAATATTTGTTATCCGTCGGAGATGATGCTAAACTGACGCCCATGTGCGACAATGATGCTATCTTACCGTCAGAATTGAACTAGATAAACGTCAGGGATGCTATACTTCTGACGGGTATACCGTCAGAAATTTTTAATAGAAAAAAGAATTTTAGTGGTCATTTCTGATGGTAAGTCATCGCAATGGTGACACTTACTATTTCCATAGAAAATTCTAACGAAATAAATCTGATGATGTCATCTATCGAATAACGGATAGATAGGCATTGAATATCTGACAAATAGTCATCAAAATTGGGCCTCAAATGTACTATTGGTATCAGCATAGGATGGTTCATCAGAAGTGACTTTTATCTCACTATCGATAGAGTAACTCTTTTCGTTGGAATCAGTCGGTGAGACTTCTACCGATGGGAGCATATCAATATAGTTTGATGTATCGAAAGTGACATTTATCTCGTCATTGATAGTGTACTCTATGCCAATGGAGTTACATCGGGGAGACTTCTGTATGTTATAAAAAATGAGTATTTGGAAGACCGATGCTCAAATGGGTCAGCAGTCAAAAGTGTGTCTGATGGACAGTTAAAGGCTTTTATATTTTGTATTTAAATGTTTAATGAATCATAAGCAGGATGTATGTGGGATAATATAGATTGGTCGATGAAAGTTGATCAAACTGGGTGGTTACACTATGAGTGTTTGGCAGGTGGAAAATACAGACAGTTTGGCAAATGATGAAACTGAATTAAACCGACCTTTGATAGAAATGTTTAAATATTATTGATGAAACTATTGGAAGATATATAGAGTGAGAGGATAGCAAGGAGGGGATGAACTAATGATGTAGAGATACTTGATAAGTTGCAGAGGGTCAATCTCTATGAAACTTGGTGATTGAGTATTCAACGTTTGTAGAACTAAGGTTGAGAATGTATATTTGAAAGCATACAATTTGTAACTTATATTTAACCATATTTATGATAATATAAGTGACTGTTACTTTGGGTGAGTGGGTTTTTTTACCCATAAGGGTTTTCCAGCGTAAATACTGGTGTTTTATTATGTGCTTATCTATCCTTTTGTGTTTACTTAGTTTAATTTTGTGCATCTTAATGATTGTAATTGAAATTGATAGTTGAATCCCTAGTTTATTTTCCCCTCAAAATTTGATACTGTGGAAAGTGTTTTGCACTCTTCTTTCCTAACATATGTTGTACACCATTTTTTTATGGGAGTAATAAAAGAAATATACTAAGTTTTTTATCGAAGTAATAAAAGAAATATACTAAGTTTAATCTTTCTTTGTCAAGCATATACACGATAAATTCAAAGTAAATAATATTGGGTAATTAAATGAAATTAAAACTAGCAATTGCATCTTGGTGTGCAATGGGTACACTCATTAGGTGGCAAGATCATCCAAAGAATATTTTGGTATATTCTTTCATACATTTTGTAATACATGAGGTCAATTCATTGACATGATGTTGTTCTTGAAATAAAAGTACGAATAAAGAACTGGTAGCTTCAAATCAATAGATATTTAAGCATAATTGAAACAAAATATATCAACTAAGAATATAGTTACGTTCCATTTTTAATAGTTTCATGTCATGTTTGGAGAGAGAGAGAGAGAGAGAGAGAGAGTATTTTATTTGAATTACAGTTCTAATTTATTTAAAAATCTAATTATATTTACATTTCATTTTGTAGTAGTTTTTAACATTAAGTTTATTTTTCAATTAACATTAATATTGTTTTGTAATATATAAAGAGATAGAGATAGATATAAGAAGATAGAAAAGAGAGACAAAGAGAGAAGGGAGAGGGAAATAGAGATAATATATGATGCAAATAGGTAGGTTAGATTTGGGTTATTTCATAAAGAAATTGTTTTTGGTTTCTTCAAATATGGTCTTCCTTACCCAAGTGACCCCAAGTGCCAATATGCCACTAACCTATCACTTTGACTTCTCCCAACTCCCTTACTATTATATTAATTCAATATGGCTTAAAATATGACTCCAAAAATGTTCAAGGGGTTCTTGAAGTCCTACTCCAAGATCTTACCCTTAATCCACACTCTAGGCTCTCTATCCTTGTAGCCTTAACCAGTGAGTTTTTCAAAAATAACTCTTAGTTTTCCCAAAACACTTCCAAAATAAATTACATATTCAGATACCCATTATCCATATACACAACATATCAAAATATTTGGTATTGGTACTTTGGACCAACTATCCCAAAAATTGACTGTTCACTGTCTACAAGAGGGCTAATTTGGGTGCATTTACAAAGGAAGTACCATTTCTATCTATTTCCCTGACATGCCACTTTACAAAAAGTCTAGAAATTGTCTAAAACTAAGGATTATCAAATTGGTTTGGCAATAGCATGTTTCCCTATGGGGTTTCTATCATACCCTCACCAAATTCATCCAAAAACTAGGGCCTTCTAGTTTTCACCCTTCCACTCACTTCCAGAACCCCTCCTTCAGGATTCACCATGTATTGGACATATAATTTTTTTTTCTCAAAAAAAAATACGCCCTCCTTAAGTCGGATCTCTTGCTGCTACACTCTAGCAAGCAATTTCATGAGGTTTTCTTCACTATTCTTGGTGATCACCTTATCAAATCAACTCTTCTGCAACATATAATGTTAGTACAATGTTTTACATGTTAAATATGCATCATTCCATGAGAAACAACAATCACATTCATGGAATGATGCTTTCACATTGAGGAATTTAACAAAACCACTAAGAAAAATAGAGATTTAGTGAGTACAGTCAATCCAAATTGATTGAAATGGAAACAATAATACTTCAAAGCATCAACACATGTCTTATAAAACCCTAATATGTATTCCAAGCATCAAAAAAATTAATGGAATGAAATAGAGATCAAAACATGCAAAAGAAAGTTATGAAATTCTAAATTTTATTGCCATTTTGAGTAGAAATCTGTACATTTCATCTCCAGTTCATACCATTCTCTCTTCCAAGCATTAAATAAACTTCCTATCAACTTCCTCAACCAATCTGGGTTGGTTGGAAGGCCTAGCTAAGTCTAAAAACATTAAAACACCATTTTCCCTCCTAAATGCACATAACCGTTGGAATTCAAATATTTGAATTTCCAACTTACATTTTATTGGATATTAATATTAAAACCCTATTAACTTCTATCCCAATTAATTTATTATTTCTTCTAGGACCTAATTGACTCTCCTAAACAAATTTAGATCCCATTTGGCACTATTGGCCACCCTTACATTGTTTTGGTCCTAAGTCTTTTGCCAAGACTTCCAGGACTTATAATATTTAAATTAAATTGTTTATTACATATTGCCATTATTGGCCTCAATATATCCCAATTTACTTTTAGGAATTCTTTAGATCCACTACCTCCATTTTGTTCCAAGGTGGACTTATGTGTTTGGAGAGGTGCTCCTGCACCATACACCTCACCTCCAAAATGACTCTTGTCCCAAGAGTGAAGGAAAGATGTCTTTTTGCCACCCATTCTCCTAGATGGATGTCTGCAACTCTTCATCTGCAACCTAGCACCCTTCATATGAGTAGTACCTACATT